>LPNX010746737.1:983464-1086192 GCA_001517045.1 Pseudotsuga menziesii | reverse complement strand
AACCCCCCCCCCCCCCCCCCCCCGCTCTGCGTGGAATTTGTGTTTTTTGGTAAACCAAATCAGGGTTGAGATATACCCTTGTCCCGAAAATTCTCAATTCCATATTCACATAATATTAATTTAAAATTGCCTCATCTATATCCTCGTTATCAAAACTAAACATCCCAAACAAAAATTCAAACATTCCTTCTTTCCTCAGGATAGTTTCCATACTCGGTGGCCAACTATTTTCATCTCTCCATATGTTTAATACACTCCTGGAATTTTTTTACTGTGAATTTATCATCTGTTGAGACCCTTGTCTCAACTACAGTATCAGAAGAGGATGTCCCCATTTCAACTGTGCCCGTGGTAGAGGACGCCCCTGTTTCAAGTGTGACCATGGTTGTCTAAGTTTAAAGAAGAATTTATGCACGCAGACTGTATTTCATACACAAAATTTGCACTCAGAATGTATTTCAGAAACATAACAAAGGCCTAGTGGAAGAGACTTATAAGTGTTTCCAAGTCAAAATTCATTACTTGGGCATGCATGTTTCCCTAGGCTAACATCATACTTTTTATATTTTTTAAGTCCTTGTCCATGAAAACTGATATCGCTCTCTTGTTTTAATTTTTTATTTTGTTGGCTATTATTCATTTTTTTGGGAGCTGACATGATTTTTTCTAAATACTGTTTTGTTATTCTTTTTACTTTTTTGTTATGTTATGTTACTTTAATCAATGAGGTAATGGTGAAGTACATTAATCATCCACCTACTGGGTAGTGCCTTCATAACAAGATTCTCTCTCTCATGTAGGAAATGGAGGGAATTATCCCTAGGCCACTTTTAACAGTTTTGCAATACTGGTCAAATTTTGCCAATAAGGGAATTTTTTGGCATGATACAAAATAGGTTGAGTGGCTTTTTTGGTAGGCCAATATTTTATTGACCATAGACTTATTTCCAAAATGGAGCCAATTGTCAAATGTATAAATCATCTACCTACAAGATTATGTTCTCATAATAATTTTATCCTTAAATGGTGAGAAATTGTGGGGATTTCCCTAAGGCCATTTAAGCCATATTTAGGTGAAAAATAAGCTTAAAGGTTGTTTTGGTAGGCCAATATAATATTCGCCAGAGACATTTTATACAACTTGAGTAAATGGTCAAGTGCATTAATCATCCACCTGCATTATGGTTCCTTAATAACAAGTTTCTCTCTCTCAGGTAGGAAATGGTAGGCATTTTCCTAAGGCCACTTAAACTAGATTTTCAATACTTGTCAAATTTTAATGAGGGCATTTTCTGGCATAGCGCAAAACAAGTCGAGTGGCTATTTTGGTAGGCCAATATTTTCTTATCCTTAGTAATTTTCTCCAAATATTATCCAATGGTCAAGTATATAAATCATCCACCTACAAGATTATGTTTTCATAATAATTTTATCCCTAACTGGTGAGAAATTGCGGGCATTTCCCTAAGGCCATTTAGGCCATATTTAGGTGCAAAACATGATGAAAGGATGTTTTGGTAGGCCAATATAATATTCACTAGAGAATTTTTATACAACTTGAGTAAATGGTCAAGTACATTAATCATCCATGTGTATTATGGTTCCTTAATAACAAGTTTATCTCTCTCAGGTAGGAAATGGTGGGCATTTTCACAAGGTCACTTGAACCAGGTTTTCGGTACTTGTCAAATTTTAATGAGGGCATTTTCTGGCATAGTGTAAAATACGCTGAGTGGTTGTTTTGGAAGGCCAATATTTTCTTGGAATTATATTTTTCTACAAATATTATCCAATGGAAGTGTATAAACCATCCACCCAGAATATTATGTTTTCATAATAATTTTATCCCTCACCAGTGAGGAATTGCGGGCATTTTCCTAAGGCCACTTAGGCCATATTTAGGTGCAAAACATGATGAAAGGTTGTTTTGGCAGGACAATATAATATTCACCAGAGACTTTTTATACAACTTGAGTAAATGGGCAAGTGCATTAATCATTCACCTGCATTATGGTTCCTTAATAACAAGTTTCTCTCTCTTAGGTAGGAAATGGAAGGCATTTTCCCAAGGCCACTTGAACTAGATTTTCAATACTTGTCAAATTTTAACGATGGAATTTTTTGGCATAGTGCAAAACAAGCCAAGTGGCTGTTTGGCAGGCCAATATTTTCTTGGAATTATAATTTTCTACAAATATTATCCAATTGATAAGTGTATAATCATCCACCCACAATATTATGGTTTCATAATAATTTTATCCCTCACTAGTGAGGAATTGTGGGAATTTTCCTAACACCATTTAGGCCATATTTAGGTGCAAAACAGGATGAAAGGTTGTTTTGGAAGGCTAATATAAAATTCGCCAAAGACTTTTTATACAACTTGAGTAAATGGTCAAGTGCATTAATCATCCACCTGCATCATGGTTCCTTAATAACAAGTTTCTCTCTCTCAGGTGGGAAATGTCGGGCACTTTCCCAAGGCCACTTGAACTAGATTTTTAATACTTGTCAAATTTTAACGAGGGCATTTTTTGGCATAGTGCAAAACAAGCTCTGTGGATGTTTTGGAAGGCCAATATTTTCTTGGAATTATAATTTTCTCCAAATATTATCAAATGGTCAAGCGTATAAATCATATACCCACAAGATTATGTTTTCACAATAAGTGTATCCCTCACTGGTGAGGAATTCCAAGCATTTTCCTAAGGCCATTTAGGCCATATTTAGGTGCAAAATAGGCTGAGAGGTTGTTTTGGAATGCAAATATAATATTCACCAGAGACAATTTATACAACTTGAGTAAATGGTCAAGTGCATTAATCATCCACTTGCATTATGGTTCCTCAATAACAAGTTTCTCTCTATCAAATAGGAAATGGTAGTGTTTTCACAAGGCCACTTGAACCAGATTTTCAATACTCGTCAATTTTTTACGAGGGCATTTTCTGGCATAGTGCAAAACAAGTTGAGTGGTTGTTTTGCCAGGCCAATATTTTCTTGGAGTTCTAATTTTCTCCAAATATTATCCAATGGTCAAGTGTATAAATCATATACCACAAGATTATGTTTTGATAATAATTTTATCCCTCATTGCTGAGGAATTGTAGGAATTTCTCTAAGGCCATTAGGAAATATTTAGGTGCAAAAGAGGTTGAAAGGTTGTTTTGGTAGGCCAATATAATATTTACGAGAGAGATTTTATACAAATTGAGTAACTGGTCAAGTGCATTAATCATCCACCTACATTATGGTTCCTTAGTAACAAGTTTCTCTCTCTTGGGTAGGAAATGGTGGGAATTTTCCCAATGTCACTTGAACTTGATTTTCAACACTTCTCAAATTTTAATGAGGGCATTTTTTGGCATAGTACAAAACAAGCTGAGCAGTTGTTTTGGCAGGCCAATATTTTCTTGGGCTTATAATTTTCCACAAATATTATCCAATGTATAAGTGTATAAATCATCCACCTACAAGATTATTTTTCATAATAATTTTATCCCTAAATGGTGAGGAATTGCGGGCATTTCCCTAAGGCCATTTAGGCCATATTTAGGTGCAAAATAGGATGAGAGGTTGTTTTGGGAGGGAAATATAATCTTCACTAGAGACTGTTTATAAACATTGAGTAAATTTTGTAGTGCATTAATCATCCACCTACGTAATGGTTCCTTCATAACAAGTTTCTCTCTCTTGAGTAGGAAATGGAGGGCATTTTCCCAAGGCCACTTGAACCATATTTTCATTACTTGCCAAGTTTTAACGAGGGTGTTTTCTAGCAAAGTGAGATCGGGCTGAGTGGTTTTTTTGGCATGCCAATATTTCTTAACCTTAGAATTTTCTCCAAATATTATCCAATGGTCAAGTGTGTAAATCATCCGCTTGCAATATTATGTTTTCATAATAATTTTATCCCTGATTGGTGAGAAATGGTGGGCATTTTCCTAAGGCCATTTAGGCCCTATTTAGGTGCAAAACAGACCAAAAGGTTGTTTTTGCATGCCAATATAATATTCACCAGAGAATGTTTCTAAAAAATGAGTCACTGGTGAAGTGAGTTAACCATCCTCCTGCATGATGGTTCCTACATAATAATTTTCCCTCTCTCGGGGAGGAGATGGAGGGAATTTTCCCATGGCCACTTGGGCCAATTTTTCAATACTTAACCGATTTTTCCAATGGAGAGAACTTTCTGGCATGGACCAAAATAGGTTGATTGGTTGTTTTGGAAGGTCATTATCTTCTTGGCCAGAGAATTTTTATCAAGAATGAGTCAATGTTCAACTATGTAAATCATCCAACTGAAATATGATGCACTTAAACTTTTTTATCCTTAGCAGGTGAGAAATATCGAGCATTTTCCTAAGGCTATTTAGGCCAGTTTTAGGTGCAAAATAGGCCGACTAGTTGTTTTAATTAGCAAGCCAATATATTCTTGACCAGAGACTTTTTCCAAAACTAAGACTATATTCAGGTGCATTAGTCATCCACCTATAGGATGGTGATTTTACAATAATTGTCTCTCTCTCATTGAGGAAATGTCATTCATTTTCACATAGCCTCTTGAGTCAACTTTCCAGTAATAACCAATTTCGTCAATTAGTCGACTAAATTTTTGGGTATTTGCAAGTATGAAATGAAAATATGAAAATATAAAAAATAGAGAATAATAAAAACTCACATTCTCCAATTTGAATCACTCAAGCAAGCCAGATATTGAACCCTATGTGTGAATTTTAGTGAACTAAGGCAGATTTTCGGTATTTTTCACAATAGCAATTTTTAGGATAAAATTGAAAATATTGAATAGTGGAGTAGTGGTGAATGTTAAAACACATCATGTTCAACTTGAATCAATCATTTTGATGATGTAACGTTCTTACTAGCACATGAATAATGTTTTTATTGCTTTGTTAGATTAAATAATGTGAATTTAGTCCTTGGATTAAAAAGGTAAACAACCATTTAATTCTTTCCTCATAAAAAATAATATTATATTTCAAGCATAAATGTAATACATTCTTAAACAATCTCTAATTTGGTCTATCAAAAGATCCCAAGCTTCTTCAGCAGACATAAAGTTCAAAATGATCAACACATTTTATCTTGGAGCAGCTACTAGCGTATAGAACCATAGTGCATATACATATAAATTGCACTTCATGTAACTGTCAAAAGGAAATATTGTCTACATAATTAAATATTAATAAGGTAGAAAATATATTTAGATTAGTCCAATGTTAATTTTAAATGGGTTTCCCCACAAAGATGAAGAAAATACAACTTTTGTTTGGTTTTAGTTTTTTGAAAGATCTACTTTATGTTTTCTGTAAGTGCATATATGAGTAGGGCATGTTTTGATGATTATAGAAGACTAAAATGAGTAGCTTTTAGGACATTTTGAAGTCAATACAATACCATGTTCTCAATAGCCCATAGGCTACAAAATTCATATCATTGTTTCAAACATTCAAATTTCATATATCAAGAAAAATTTCATGGAAAATAAAAATCATTCATAACATAACATTAAAATACCAGAACAATTGAATACAAGAAATAAATAATTTATATATACAAATGATATAATTCACCATACATATTACACCAAATAGTATAAAATAATTATTAATGAAAGGAAAAATGTTTACAAATAGAAATGGGGTACACCAGTCCTCATCCCTAATCCATAATAGTGATGGACAGGATCCTATTGGTGTGAATTCCATGAAAAGTGCACTTGTACACAAGGTTGTAGGCTATTATACAAATAGCGAAATCTAAATTTTGGTGCCACTCTCCATTTACCAAGATGTTGAGTATGGTCACTTGAGCCCAAAGTTGGCTGATATCTATCAGGAAAGGTTGGCCATGTATAGAAAACTGCCTCCTTAAGATTCACATCTCCTTCTATGTTGAACTATAGAGAATTATTCTTCTTTACAATCCCGGGAGCTACAAAATGCATTGCAATTAGTTCAAAAATAACCATGAAAATTTCATCTGAACAAGTAATTTCCACATAATATTTGTTGTGTATAATGTTTTGAGACCTTATGTGATTGAAACTTTGTAAAATAAGATGAATATTGTGATGATGTACTCGATTGGGCTGCAATAATCTGATATATGATGGAAATTCATTATGTGTTCCATATTCTATAGAGGCAACTAATATAGTAGTCACAACTTCATTGTCACCTTTTGTTGCAAGAAGTTGAAAAGTGGCATGCTTATCATCATTCATAGAAATAAAATGACAAAAAAATTATATGTTTTTATTGCTAGTGCCCCACCTTTTCATAGAGCTCACAGTAAAGAAAACACCAACAATGCCTACAACCCAACAGAATATAACATTATATACTGTAAATAAATTTTGTATATATGATTTGAAGAATATATATAAAATATACACATGTATACTCACCATCAATTATTTCAATGGGTATCAACAGACCTTGTTTTATGTAGAACACCTCATGTGGATGCAAATTCACGCCTCCAGGAATATAGTGGCCTCTACCAAAAACATCTAAATGATATTCAAATATTCTTACCCAACAAAATGTTCCACCGGTTGAGAAATATACTAAACAATCCAACACTTCTACAGGATATGGAATTTTCAATGACTCATCTTCAGACATTCCAGGAAACTTTTCATAATAAATATGAACATACATGCCTACCTTTATGGTAAAATAAAATGGATTTGTGCCACGCACCAAAATTTCGTCCATTTGAATGAATTTATTTCTACCAATATTAACAAAATGACCATTTTTAGCCTATAATGGAGTCACATATGAACATGATCCCATCTAAAACCCTCGCTTGATGATTGTTGTTAGCTATTTTTTATGGTTTTCATCTGTCCCACTTGAAGTTAATTGTGATTTCATTTCAGAAAGTGAAGGATGGTGCAACATCGGCTTTTCACTTTCATCTGCGTACACCATTTGAACAGGAAGGACATCCTCCATAGTATGTGTCAATGTGTCATTGGTACTAACAATGTAAAGAATTGGACCATCACCACAAGGAACCAATGTTGACAAATCATTTCCTGTATGTAACTAATCTATAACTTTGTAGATAATGATTTCTTCTAAACCATTTTCTCCTTTAAGAAGAGCAATTGTATCAAAGTTTGGAGCCTTTCCCTTAACATACTGCAGAGTTGAATGACCTCGGAGTTGATAAGGTATTTCCCTATCATTAGGTTTTTTCTCAACATCATTGTCGCTGGATACATCATCGTCACTCTAACAATCAGTTTTTGCAAGTCTATACAATTTTTGTGACTTTTGTCGCTGTATAGATAATTGTTGCTTCATTTTTCATCTCGTTTCTTGTTCAGCATCCTCTTCAACAAGTATTAGAAAAGCTTCTTCCATAACCTCTGGAGGCAATGAATTATGTTCTTTATGTGACAATAGAACATGCTCTATATTGAACATGAGCAAATTTATAAGAATTAAAATTTTGCAATCACGAAAGGAATCCAAAAGTACCTACATAGGTTACACATGACATATTAATTGGAAAGGAAGAGTGAAAAATAAGAGTATTGATAAAGGAATAATATAAATACTACATAAATTCTAACCTTTGGTCACGGGGTCTTCACTTTGTGAAACCATGTCATAGCGCCTTCGTTAGTAGGATATTAAATAATACCCTTAATTTCACTAGATATTGATAATTACTTACAAAAATAATTTTGTTGAGCCCCCCTCCCAATACATATTTCCAATTAAAAAACTCATATTTTTACAATGTATTCATTCTTTTTACTAGAAACCCCCTTTTTATACCCCCCAATACCTATAAACGCCCCATACCCTATTCCCTATCCCCCAATACCTACAATATATTGATCATATTTTTCATAATTAAAAACACCCCTTTATGAATGAACGTGATAAGATATTTCTTAACAAGCTGAATCCCCATGCCTTTGGTAAAAACCTTGGATCTCGTTTTTCCTTCCAACCAAGCTTTTATATTCACATAAGATGGTCCAAACTAGTTTCTGCAGTAAATAATAAATGTAAAAGTTAATTACTCTACATATACAGTGTCTGATAAATCATTTTATACATTGCTTAAATACAAAAATTGCACAGGGGTGGCAGGGGGGAGGGGTTATCTTTGACCCACGTGAAAATATCATCTATTCTTATGCTTGGGGGCTGGCCAAAAAAATGAATAAACAAGCATAGGGGATTGGCTTTGGGGAATCTTGGGATGTCATCAATAAAATGTGCAGCATTGAGGAAAGGAGAGATATTGATATTGAGAGAAAAAAAAGGAGTCTTATCCTTAATATCAAACTTGGAATCGGTATAATTTTAACATATAAAGTGAAACAACAATCAATTGGCCAAAAAGTGGTCCATTACTGCACTAGTCGATTAACAGAGAGAGAAAAAAAATGAATATTGTTAGTCTATCACTACGCCATCAATTTTTTGCATAACATTTCAAGGCAATCAATTTAGTTTTGATCACAAACCAGTTGATGGGTTCATATATTTTGTTCAAGAAAGGTAAGAATATAATTTTTTTAAGGACAAAAAATTGAAAAAAAAGGCCTTACAAGTCTATCACTACATTATTGAGTTTTCTCTGAGGATTTCAAGGCGATCCAATTTGGTTTGATCGGAGACTTGATGCATTGAATCAGTTGGTCAACAAGAAGTCCATCACTACACCGATTTATTAACAGAAAAAAAAAACAAAAAAAGTAAAAAAAAAAATATTGTCAGATGATCACTATACCATGATTTGTTTTCATAAGATTTAAAAGCAATCAATTTTCATTTGATCTTAGACCTACTAATGGGTTTGTAGATTTTTTTCAGGTAGGGTAAGAATGTAAAAATTTTAAGCACATAAACTTGGAAAAAAATACTTACCAGTCGTATCACTACACCATGGATTTTGCTCAGAGGATTTCAATGCGGTCCGATTTGGTTTGATCTGAGAACTAGAGTTCACATATTTCTTTCAAACTGGGTAAGATCTAAAACACAACACGACTTTGCATATTTTGTTCAAGATAAGATATAAAACAAAATATGTAAATTTTTTAAGCAATAGAGGGTTCCTCTATGAGACATATTTTGTAAGCAATAAAATGTTTTGATGTACTTACAATCAACTTGGAAACAAAAAACAAATTTGAAAAAATATAACCTAGGGAACATAAAACTGGAATTTTTTTTATTACTAATCGATAACAATAACATTGGTTTTCTTCAGAGGATTTCAAGAAAATCCTATTTGGTTTGATCATAGACTGAGTGACAGGCTCATAGATTTTGATCAAGCATAGTAGATTGAAAAAATACGCAGATCTTGTTTGCAAACATATTTTGGGTCCAATATTTTGGGGGAAATTGAAAAAATGAAATTGGAGGGATTTTTTCATTGTTACCTGCTTTTGAAAATTTTGAATTAACCCCACATTGAATCATGGGCCAAATTCCACATTGTTTCTCATGCAACCAGGAAAAAAAATTCAAGGGGGAATATGGGTTTGACTAATTACGTGATTAGTGATGTTAATTAAATTTTAATCTATTTTTAATTCATTTCTTATTTAGGATACATTTTGGGGGTGGTAATATCTTATGTCTATTCTCAACTCCCACCTTCCATACTGTCCATTTCCCTATAGTAAAAACGATTAATACCATACCCTTCCAACTTACAAAATGATTTTAAATGGTTTTAAAGGTGTTTTTATCCAATCCTCTGTTAATAGTGGATCAAGATATTTTGGCATGTTATTCTGCACCATAGACCCTTACCTTGTATAAACCTCCATACACTTTTGTTTACCAAAGATCATGCGAAAGTATGTCTATTTTAATTTTCCTCCTAATTCTTTTGGTTTTGAATATTTTTTCCATGAAACCCAAGGAAAAATCTTTTTCTCTATAACCCAAAGGAACATCCAACTAATATTTCTTATCTTTTCAAATATTCTTTTTGGTACAAAGTTAAGGATACCAAAAAAGATGGTATTGCTTCAAGTGCCACAATTTTACCAATATGTACCTTTCTTCCCTGGAAGCCCACTTTTTACATAAACAAAACAAAATTTTATCCACCAGGTATAATGAGCTAGGTTTTCAAAATAATATTCATCTAAAATCCTCTGATTTCCTTCAATATCCTAATCCTTGGCTCTCTTATCATATGCCCACTTCATTGTAATATGTTTTAATTTTTTTAATTATCTTCAAATCTTATAGTTGCATGTTGGATCTTTCATTTTTGGAAAGGCCCATGATAGCAAAAGAGAGTGTGAAATTTGCGAAATACTCCTACAACTTCTACATTATAAAATGCTCTTTCTTCTACCATTATTCCCCTTTCAAACAAAAAGGAGACACCATTGTAGATTCTCTGCTCCAAATGGTGTTCAAAGCCTCATGATCATCTTCATAATATCTTCATCTTCCAACCAAGTAGAACTAAACTTCAAATGGACTTGATTTTTTCTTTCCCAACCCATTCAGATCCAAGAAGATAAGGGAATGATCCAACTCCCCACCTGTTTCAATCCATTCCCTCTCCATCATCTTATCCCCTAGCATATTTTCTAAAATAAGGAATATCTCAAGTGTCTTTGCTATAATGTATACCCGTGCTCTCTTGTTTATCCAAGTAGGCCCATCCTTTATAAGGTTTACATCTATTAAACCACTACTATCCTTTTTCTTACAAAACAATGTGTAAGAGAGTCAATCTAAAATTTTTATCCTTGTATCTTTGAATTTACAATAGTAAAATTTAAATCTTTCCCCACTATAGCATAGGTTAAGTATCCATGTCAACTTACAAACCATAAACATTTAAGGTCAGTACCCATTTTCCCAACTCCAATGAGTACACAATCAATACAATACCATGAATTAGTGCAGTTTAATACTTGAGTCCTCTAACCTATTATAATCTCTCTCAATCTACCTTTTACATCAAGATAAATAACTTCCCACCTAGAAAGAAATTTTGAAAGTTAGTAACAATCTTAAATTCTTCACCTTTAGTTTCTTGTAAAAAATAAAGTATGCACTATGATCTTCAACCAATTTGCTTAATGGGATTTTTTTTAAGGCTTCCCATATTCCTACAATTAAGTGATAAGAAGAGCATCATGAAACTGTATATGGGGCATGGATCCCACTAAGAACCCCTTTTATAACTAGTTGTTTATAGGATTGTCTCTCATGAAATTCCTTTTCTTAACATATTACAATATGGGATTTTCTACCATCCCCTTCAAACAATTTAAACTAAGAACTTGTTAATCCCCCATTTCATCATTCTTCCAATGATATAGATTTTTATTTCCTAGATCTCATATAATATTGAGCTTAAAATCCTTTTGGATCCTATATCTCATATTCAACAATCAGTGAATTACCCACATCATCGATGACAACTACATTTGAAGCCTTAGTACCACATATTCCCCCAATCCCTTCAAAAAATTAATGGTATATCCAAATCCATCCATAAATATATTTCATAGAACTTCCACTCATTGATGATGAACATCCAATGTAAAATTTGGGAGTAAAACCTATAAAAACTGGAGAAAATAATCTTAAAGGAACCAATTTCTAAATAGGTGTCACTTCTTTTTTCTCATTTAGTAAATATTGTTCCTCTTCTTGAGCAATATTTTCCTTTGAGATATTTTGTTTTGTAGGTATAAATGGAACCTAAGCTCCCATTTTGATTAGGTCTTCTACCATTTCTTTAAGCCTAATACTACCTCCTTTACCAACTTAAACTAAACCCACATCTTTTGATTCCTCATTGATGTTTATAACAGTACCGAGGAACAATACTCCCACTATTCTCATATTCATTCCTCCTTGAACCCCATCACTCCCCATGTTTGTGTTAGAATCATTTCCCCTCTTGTTTTTCTCTGGACATGATTCTCTCCTAATATTATTTATGAAAGGAAAATCACATTCACTTAACAAATTTCCATAATGGTGGCATCTCGCACACTTGTACAACACCCTATAATAATAAATCCCTTATGCCATCAGAAATGATCCCTTTTATGTATGAATATATATGACCAACAATTCCTTCAAGTCAAACCCTACAGAAATTCTAACAATAGTCATAATCTTTGTATTCTAATATCCCACAAGTGCTTCAATAATTATCCCTAGGGAATTGCTTATCTCATTAAACACTTCAAAAGACCAAAAATCCATCTAGAGCCCTAGTAATTTCACCCATACCCAAGTGATAGTCGTCTTTTCTAATCTAGAATGAAAAAAATGGTCTCTGTTTTCATATTCATTGTGTTCAACCCCCATTTCTAATGGCACTTTTTTATCCTTTTGGCATCCTCCATCAAACAAGTATAAACCCCATTCAACCACATAATAAGACAACAAAAAATTCCTAGTGTAACCCAACAAAGGTTCCCATTGATCCCTCAATCAGTCCTTCAAAATATAATCACCCATTCTCCTCCAAAGAAAACTCCCTACTAAATATTTGGAAGTTAAATTAACCACTTAATTCATATGAATGTCTTCCCCTAATATTAATTTTACTTAGAAACTAGTTTTTTTGTTTGATGCACCTTTTCAAGTTTATTTTCCCTATTCTCCCACTCAGATACTAAACCCATTCCGTCTTCCAATCCACCCAAACTTCCCACTATGGTTGGAACTAATTCTTGAACAACCCCAATACTAAAGCCCCCAAAATCCCCTCCTCTCAACCCCTTCACTAAGACTCCCCTCTTCTCACAAACTAACTTACTATCTACTAAACCTATAGGAATAGAGGATAATACTCCTACAACCTTACTCACCTATAGACTAATTTCCTCTAAGACAAAGTATTCCAAGGAATGATAAAAAGCAATTTAATTTCCCACACTATCATCCCTCTGTGCTAAAACCATCCTCTTTGTAGAAATTTACTAAGTTGAAGATAGTTTGGTTGACAATTATGACCTCACCCCTTCCTGAGGTGTCCCATAACTAGGATTAACTCCTACCACATGCGAAGTGACTAGGAGATGTACCCAATTCTTACGAGCTAGCATATGGAATGATTCTCGTGTCAAAGTGGACCCACTCTTCTAGCCTTAACTTTGAACCAAAAGTAATCTCTCATAACCCTTCTTACTTATCCCAACTCCATTCAAGGTATTACCCTCCTTTGCACTAACCAAAGATTCACATGCACACCAAAAAGGGTAGCCATTTAACTAATGGTGTCACTAGTGTTTGCATATGAATCCCTTTGCATAGGTGTAGACCATATATGTATAGCTTCATACAGATCTGAAGAGTAACCTAGCTTCTCTTGTTCCATTTGCCTCCCATTCCTAGATTCCTCAATTTGGTTTCCATCTCTGCGTTATTTCTCCACAACTTCCAAATTTTCTAATCCTAAAATGATCTCAATAAATAAAATCAAAGATAGTTCATTGTTGTTCATCCTAAAATATGATCTCAATGATAGAAAAAATCAAATATATTTCTTTGTTATTAACGAATAAACTTAAAACCAGGAGACAATGTTATCTCCAATTGTATTTCTATGTTATCAAAATTATATTTCTTTATCTAGTTTTGAACTCCAATCAAATATTCTATTCTATATAAAAATTGGTTATATGCTTGTTCATTGTCTTCAAAATTTATAAGAAGTTGAAGATGATTCTCCAACAAGAAAGGGTTAACAACGAAAAGTTGTATTTAAAACATCAAAAAAAGTGGGAATTGAAATTACAAGAATAACAATAATGAAAATTACAACTTACTATGTACAACAATCCTCAAAGGGTATTTTTTACACCATCCACTCGTAGAACATACCCTTCTTAAAATTAAATTGATTATCAAAATAAAACAACAGAATATAATAACAAACTCAGAGTGCATTAATTAGAAACCCAAAGCTTGTGTGAGAGACACAATACAATTTTAATAACTAAGATTGTGAATCTCGATGAAAAAGACAATCAAACATTTGTGTAAAATTTATGTGTTCACGTTCACTTTTTACATAGAAGAATGTGAACATTGTCTTGTCCTGTTCAACACGCTTTGGATTCAACATCACAATGTAACTTACATTGAGGTTTGGACTTGGGAGTTTTGTGTTTAAACACAAACCCATTTGTAACTATTTCATCCCACCTTCATCTTATCTTGTTGTAAATCACCTTAGTGTAGAAAATTATCTCATTTAAATGATAAATTCACATTTGGAAATTTCCATCATAATAACTTCATGCATGAGTATGGATAATAACGTAATCTTAATTATTAGCATGTAGTGATTGATATTTCTCTATATTCAACCGTTGTAAAATGCAAATTTCCATCGCAAGAATGGATAACTAAGATTATACAAAATCTTATTTAGTAGGATGTAGAAATTGGTATTTCTCTACATGTTAGAGTTCTCTTTCGATGTATGTTGCATGTTTGTGAGGGTTGTTTTTAAATGTATATTGGGTCATTAATTACTTTTCAGATTTAGATGTAAATGGAAGATATTTGGCTACCAAAGAAGATAGCGATTAGTTGCATTTTAATGGAAAATGTTATGGTGGTATTTCATATTATGTTAATAATTATAGATTATTGTCTATAAAATCATTGGAAGATTGGGTAAGGAACCCCATAAAGAATACTCACAATGCCTATATCATATGAAAAGTAGGGGTTCTATTTGTTCCTATTGTTGGGCTTGTGTGGAAAGTTGGTAAAGGGTTAAAGGTTAGACATGGGGAGGACCTTGGATTAGAAGTGGGGATGGGTCAAATTTCAATCTTATATATTATAATTTTTGAAAAATAAAGGT
Source organism: Pseudotsuga menziesii (assembly GCA_001517045.1). NCBI lineage: Eukaryota > Viridiplantae > Streptophyta > Pinopsida > Pinales > Pinaceae > Pseudotsuga > Pseudotsuga menziesii. Next base: position 1,071,315 of record LPNX010746737.1, on the reverse strand, counting down.
TTTTATAACCTCAAACATATAGTTGTTCTTGATATGACTATGCTATGGAATTAAGATTGGTTGCATGCAAGAGAAATGGGTTTTAGAGGAGAAGATGTCAATATTTAAGAGAAATATATTATAATCCTAGATTCAACCATGTCAAGTTAAAAGACGAAAAAGACAAGTTAATATAGTCATTAAATCCATTTGGTGTGAATATATATGAAAGAAGGTTATAAGGCTATAGATTCTCAAGGTGATAGGGGTGGAAGAATGTATGGAGGTTTATTAATTATCCCTCTAAATCTCATATTTTTTTGTTACTCAATAAGAAAGTGCTAACATGGGATAACCTTCAAAAAAAGAAACAAACAAAGTCGTGGGTGGTCTATCTTGTGCAGAGAAAGTGAAGAAACAAATTTGCATATCATTATGTCTTATGCATTAACAAAATAGGTATGGAAGGAAGTTGAAGGTATAATTGGTTTGAAGGATTTTTGGAATGGGGATTCTATCGAAGTTTTCCGAATTGGATGGTTTGAAAAGTAAATGTAAAGAGCTCAAAATCATTATTAGTGTTCATTGCTTGGGGCATTTGGTTAGCAAGGAATGCTAGCCCCTTTGACAATATGCTTATTTCTACTCTCTAGTGCATTGTCCAAGGGATTAATATTCTAAAAAGTTTCAAACAAGTAAAAGATGCCAAGCCTTTAGATAAATTGTTGAAGAGCACATTAGCAAGGAATTCTAGCTTCTTTGATAACACAATAACCTCTACTCTCCAATGTGTTATCTAAGGGATTACTATTCTAAAATGTTTCAAACAAATAAAACATTCCAAGCCTCTCAATAAACCACTAAAGAGAACATAGAGAATTCTCGATCACTAGCATATTTCGATGGAGGTTCTCAAGGTCACCCTTCGATGAGTGGTGATGTAGACCTATTTTTTTTCTAGAACTTTAACATACTATAAGATTCAAAGCTAGTATAGGTTAGGGGTCAAACAATTATGTTGAGTTTGATGGCACTAAAATTGACTCTCACTTTGGTAGTAGAACATAGGCCTAAAGATCATGTGTAAAGATTCTCTATTAGTAATATGTTCTATTTTTTTATCCAAGTGATTTTCTTTGCTTACAAACCAATTACCCTAGGATTTGGATTTTCATTCTTTTTATTGTTTATTAGGTTTAATATTTTATTTTTCCTATGGAAATAAAAGAATAATGGTGTAATTAATTATGTTTTCACATCAGGCTTCTCATGGTATGTCGGTAGTCTGGTATATGCTAGGAATGTCCTTGCAAATTGAGGTACAATGACTTTTGCATTACTAGCATGGGGACCCCTACAAGATGAGTTATGTACCTCCTAGCCGTGTCCTAGCCCTAAGCTTGATCCTATTGATGCACCTCTTGCTTTCTTCTATAAACTCCTAAGTAGGAAATCCTAGGAATCACACTATAATAATAGTCTAAACATGGTAGGGAAGGAGGAGCTTCTTCTCCATGATGCAAGTCTCGTGGATCCATTGGAGTTTCCTTTTGAAAAATGCCCTATTTTCATTTATTTTCAACTCTTTTCCATCCCGCAATTGTTTCTAATTTAACCTTTTTTCCCACTCATTCCTTTTTATTTAGTTTCCATTTGTTTATTGTATTTTTTTTGTTATATGTCATTCTTGTTTTTTTTTTAATTTGTTAATATATATATATATATATATATATATAGTATATTAACTATATATTATTAACCTATATACTATATATTAACACATATATATAACATTCCTCGGATGGGGTGATATAATGGTGATGCAATAACACATTTGTGTGAGGAGATAGCAGCAAAGATGGTGGGTGGCCTCCTTTCTTCTCCTAGCTATGAGTTGTGTACTCCATGAGTCCTCCAACTTCGTAGGTGTTACAGTGATGGGATAAATAGTAAATATGGTATTATGGTGATGTGTATACATTCATTGCACCTCCAACTTGGATATGCACACAATTATTGATACTCATCCTCCATTTACACCCTTTTAATCTTCGCTCTGCATGTTCGTCATTGGTTGAGAGCTTCAAAAATGGCGAGGGAGAGGGAGAGTGTTGAGTCACCAGGGAGGATACCAATGAGGATGAGTTGTCAAGAGGGGAAGTTTAATTTCATACCATCTCCTCTCCACTATTCATGACATGTTCGATGTGGAGAATAATATTGATGAACTCTGGGAGGATATGCAGCAGAAAATTCAGAACATTGGCCTGTGTGTGAAAAGAATCATCAACAGATTTATGGACATCATAGAGGAAATGCATATTTCTCTTCCATTCTTTGATATTGAGGACCCTCCTTCGGAATAGCATTCGAGACCAACATCATGATCCATAGAATCCAATCCAACTGACAATGGACAATCTAGTAGAGTGAAGGTGGAGAACATTGAAACCATGGTGGGAATGTCTTATTTAAATCCTAAGGGTGATCTTACTATTTGAACATGTAGAATTCTATGCAATGCTCTTAACAAGTGGGAGATATTCTTGACGAAAATTTCAAACTACCTCGACAGTGGTGACATTTGAACTTCAATTCTCTTGGGGACAAAACTTTGCAAGTTGCACCATGAAGATGATTTTAATGGTGACCTCTAGCTATTAATCCTCCTTTTTGGTTGTTCAGTTTATTTACTCCTTTATCTAAAATTTGACTTTGTTATGGTTATGCTCTGGGTTTTTATTATTGGTACCAAGCTCTCTTTGTTTGTTTAGTGTCTTATACTTTTGGTGTCATTCAAAAATCTTGCTACGTTCATGGCCTTTTCTATTTGGGATAATAGTTTTTCTGCAGAGACAAATTACATGTTTTGTAACTATTTCCTTTCGGAAAAAAAAATGAGCATGATCTGTTGATAGAGATTCACATCAAACTTTTTGTAGTATTTTATGCCTGGGATCTCTATCTAGTATGTTAATGTAATTTGATTTTTAGCTTGTCTGAGTAGGTTGTTCATGGTATTTTTAATTGGAATCCTGGCTTGGGTGCATTAATTTTTAGGAATCCACAAGACCAAGCAATTATAAGAATACATAATTTTTGTGGACTATAACATAGATACTAATTTACAAAAAAAACACACATATATATACATAACATTTGATATAAATTGATTGTTTATATATATAATTGAAGATTTTATTTGAAAAAAATTCAACAATATTGGATAATTGCAATTTTGACAGTAAGATTTTTTAATTTTGTAAATTTTAACACTGCTGTTAAAATTTATAAAATTGTATTTTTCTTACATTTTCGTAAATTTTAATGTTGTAGATGGATTGAGAGACTAGTTCAGTCGTTGTAAACTAATTAAGCCTGTTACAATTACAAGATTGACAGATTGAGAGAACCCCTTAGTCATTGCAAACTAATTAGGTCTATTACAATTGCAATATTGACATATCTGGAGATGTATAGAAACATGTTATATATAATTATAAAATGCTATATTACATTATATATAGACACTCTTAATTTGTGTGTGACTTATAAGGAAATATTTGATAATAATGATATCTTATAAAATTATTAACTTAGACTGTTTAGTCGTATTTTTTATTCAATGACTAAATTAGTCATTTAATTTAGTCATTTTTTGTTGTGCTCACTTGACTTTACTCAATTATGGTTATATATCAGTTGAAAACACTATGGTGACAATATTTTTTGGTGGTTTAGTCATTTATTTCACATAGTGACAAACATTTTTGGTCACCTAGTCATTTATCACCCATTTTTCTACTAGTGAGAGTAAACATTTTAGGGATTCCTAACTTTTCATTAAGTGGATTATGTTAATGAAGATGGAAGATGGGTAAGGAATTTTACCCTTCAATCGTTTTTATATGAGAGAAGGGTAACATTGGAAAGTTTTATTTCTTGGTCCTTTCAACATACTTTTCAATAAAGCAGTCAAATTGTTGATGCACTATTAAAAGAAAAGATTCAATTAGATTGTGTGAAATGGTATATTTAGGAGTTCAATAAGCATGTATTTGATAACACTCATGTTACTTTCCTTCGGTCATCACTTCAATATGGATTATTTTGTGAGTTATGATCAAAATTTGCATTTTTAGAAATGGAGTACTGAGTACTATGTCTAAAAGGATGGTTATTGGTTTAATTTTTTTATTGTATCTAATGATCTTACTTGCTACTTGAAGGAAGTATTACATTACTTTGGTTTTGATTTCGATAAAGAAAAAACCGTTTTGAAGAAATAGTGATTGGGTGCTTATGGACAAAGCTCAAAGTCAAATTATAAGTTTGGAAAAGGCTCTTTGAATGCTTGTCAACATGTTTGTGATATGTAATTTTTTTTTAAATAAATTTTTTTTAAAATTAATTCTGAAAAAATTTTAATCACTAAACTAGGGTAGAATCCAATTTACATATTATGTTAATAATTTTCATTGATGTGTTTTCATATGAACCACCTTCCAATAAATAATTATCCTTAATGTGTTGTCATATGAGGCACATAGTAGTAATGAATCCTAAGGATGAGATGGTGACACCTTCCACTTATCCAACCAAAAAGTGTAGTGTTAAAACATTAAGATTAGAAATCATACATAGAGACTCCCATATATCTCTATCAATGAATGGCCATAAAATCCCACATGTTAAACACCTACGTTGAACTAGGGTGAGTGTAAGCTAATGATGGTATTTGTTTGCACGTTAGATGCAACATAATTGGAAAAAAAATCCTTCAACTTACATCCAGGTATTTTGACATACCTATACAATGAATCATGCTTCCAGTAACAATATTGAAATTTCCAATTATGCAAGTTCCAAACACAATGAAGTCACAACCAATTATGCAAGTTCCAACATTTCATTAGAAATCGTATTAGTTTTAAGTTGATAATTGCACCAAGAATAGTGATATTCTCTATAGTCAATATGGGGGAAATATTGTCACATATGTAACATATGTGAGAAAAAAAAATATTGCATCTAGAGTAGCAGTGTGCTCTACAATCCAATAAGGGAGATATGTTGTAACATACATAACGTATGTAATCAAACAAAAAAATTAAATCAATCTATTTGGTAGCATATATCATCTTAATGCAAAGCCCGAAGGGGTAACTTAGTTGGTTAGTGCTTCTGAGTCCAAGACATAAGAAGTTGAGTTCAGAGGTTCAATTCTATGGGTCCTTTAGGGTTAGGATCCCAAACCTAGAACTGACAAAGTGAGGCCCCTGAGAATTATTATCGTGAATGTAGCGATCCCTCTATCTTCTGAGGTTGTGACCCACATGAAAGTGTGTGTGTGTGTCAGCTTAATTTTAAAATTTACACAAAAGCTAAAAAAAATAAAACCAACATAGATCCATCTTAAACTTGAATCTATCAAGATCTAAGAGAGATCAAATTTCTTGAGGTGCAAATTTTTATCTTAAACATTTTACACATTAAGAAAAAAAATTGATCCGTATTTGTGCTTGATAAATCCAAGATCAATATGGATGTATGTTGGTTTACTACAATCACATTAGCTTTGAAGATTATGAATATTTTATGCATATGGAAATATCTATCAATGTAGTATTTCATCATAAACATGGGAAGTGACCTAATTTACAAAACTACTTATATTCATTAATATATAGCCAAACACATTGATTCTCTTACATTAACATGGGTGTGTATGTGTAGATTCTTAAGTTTGTGGAAACATAGCTTATGAACATTCAATCTTTAAAAAATAGATATATTCAAAAGGGGATTCATATTAAAATATAAGGTAATCCTTCCTCTTCACCTTATTGAATCATAAAACTCTCATTCTAGTATTGTTGAAATATAATGGCAATTTTGAAAAATAATAAAAGGTTAAGAGTGGGTTTCAAAATTTAGAAGAAATAAGATGTATACTATATTAAATCAATTTAAAGAAATTCATCACTCTTTTAAGGTATTAATTTCCCTATATTAAGACAATTAAAGGAGTTTTCTCACTCATTTACTTATTTATTTCCCCATATTAAGTCAATTCAAAGAGTTTTCTCATTCATTTAAGGTATCCATTTTCCCATATTAAAAGTGTATATCCTTCATATCTAATATTTCCATAAAAAAATTCTTCAACTTATTTATGACAAGAGGTCATTTCATAACTCAAAACATTAATATTATCCAATATTTCCTTAACTACATTTTTCAACTAATTCATAAGGAGTTCTTCATCATAAATCAAAACATTATTATTGTGAAGCAACAAATAGAGACAATGAACAATGTTAGTGCTCATTGTATTGTCATATAAAGAATCTCTAAAATCCATTATTCCAAAAGCATTTTCACATATTCAAATTTGACCATGAGAATCTTAACATTCTTCTCAAACTCAATATGATCTCTTAGACATATTACACATAATGCTACAACAAAAATTCACATCATTATAATAATAATAAAATTGGTATTCATAAATGAAAGTTAATAAAATGCAATATTTAAACTTTCCAATAACATTCAACAATTTTATACAAAACACTCCATCAAAACCAATGTAGAAACATCAAAATCCTAATTCAATAAAGGAAGAAAATGGGTTTTTTCGATACATCATTTCCTATTTGAAAACCAAGCTCAATAAACCAATGGATCTTCTACTAAATTGTTTTTTAGAACAACATAATACTACTATTTGACATCACAATATGACTTAGTTTATTTTTTGTTTTTTTAATCTTAATTAACATCAGAATCAAAATGTGAGTTAGTTTATTTTTTTGTTTTCTCTTGATCTCAACAGCATATAAGAAGGCTAATTCAAAATTTATGTTGATTTTTTTTAGATTTTATAAATAATAATAATGTATCTAAAGATCTCTTTTAAATGTGGAGGATTTTAACATCATGCTAAAAAGATCATCAAATTTTACAAATAAGTATATATATTTCTATAGTCAAATATCTTTAAAAATATAAAAACATTTCTTATTAAAATATAAATCAACTAAAAAAGTAAAATAATATAACACATTGTAAAAAAATCATAAATTTAAACTTCAAAAAAACCTATATTCTTAATAAATATTCACTTTTTATAAATAAAATTATTTAATATTAATTAAACTAAAAGTTATTTTTTAAAAACATTTAATCTTAACTGAACTAAAACTTATCTTCCACCAACTAGATTTATTATTTATTATTGGATTATATTTTCATAGACTTGTCATATTAAATGCAAAACCTACTCAAAAATCACATTTCTCATTATTAAAAGCTAGACATACCCAAAAATCATATCCCTAATTATATGATATAGGAGTTTTCTGAAAATAATCATCCATAGCCTTGAATTTTGCAATAAAATTTAATAAAATCTCCTCTCATCTTCTTATATATTATCCTTCACATTAAGTATTCGCTATTCGCATTAACATATAAGTCTCAACAACAAATTTTAAAAAATAGTGTCAATTTCTTTTCTATGACCTACAAGTAAATCTCCTTTTATCTTTTATGGCAACCGACATTACAGAAACATAGTAGGTCCACAGTTCTTCTTTAATGATAGCTTAGACACATTCCACGGGGTTACAATATCATGGTAAGACTTTTCGATTCTCAATGGTTCAATCACGCTCTGATTTTTAGTTCATGTACACATTCCAATATCCTATAATTTGCTTTCTCTTCTTTTGATTTATCTTTAGCTCTGTCATTGTAAGGACATGCAGACGCGTGGGTGGTGGAATGTATGTAGTCAACTAAGAAGTGAGAATATGGAGAAAAGCGATCAGTACATAACCTAAATTAGAAGCGTTGTACTCTCTTCAGATAAATATCGCCTGTTAGAACTTAGGCCTCTTCAAAAAGAAAGATACGTCGGTAAGCTGTCTTACTTTTTTACAACGGCCCACGACGGATTTGAAATTATTCATAGAAAGATAAGAAATTCACGAGTGGATTCCATTCATCTCAGCCGTGTATTTGAACTTTTTGACACAGAAAGACCATTATCAGAACTAGCGATCACCAGATAATTCTATCTTGAATTGAACTTTCTACTCCATTTCGTTGTTAGTGCTCTGCAAAATTTATGATGTAGCTGGTTTCAGGAGATATTACTATGATCAATTGTATGAATATTGGGGTCAAGGGATGGCCAAGGTGTTCCATCTCTTGCACACTGAACCATATTTCTCACTACAACTAGATATGACTTGGTGTGCAAGGTATGGCATACCTTGCCTGTCTCTCTCGATCGCTCCTTGTCGCCTCTTCAATGAAAGGTAATTAGATCAAATACCATTGTTCATAGTTACTATCTCTAATTAATTTCTAAAAAAATTAAAGGTAATTACATCAAATACCAATGGTTCATAGTTACTATCTGTAATTAATTTCTAGAAAAATGAAAGGCAACTAGATCAGTTGTTTAAGTGGTTAACCCAAACCTTGAAGAGTTATTGGAATACCTACTATTTTCAATAGGAAGAATTAAGGTATGGTCAAAATTATATGTCTGTCAAACTATTACATAGGAGCTCAACAAAACTATTATGTCATTTACAAGAATTGGTTATTCAAATACTTACTATTTTTATTTGGGAAGAATTAGGTATAGCCAGAATTACATGTCTAGTCAAACCATTACGTAGGAGCTCAACAAGACTATCATGTCATTTACAAGAATTGAAATCTCAAGAAAGTATGACCAAATAAAGAAATGAACAATTATTCCTCCTAACCACTCAAGCTATGTCAAACTACATCCAATGAACAAACTTTGTGCTGCACCCATTGTCTCATTGATAAAATTTAATTATTTAGCCTTTGTTGCCCTTTGAGGGTTGAGTTATGGGTTGTTTTAAATAGACTAAGAAAAACGTAATTTGCTTTATTTTAGTGCTTTTTTCTTTCTTCCCCCGAATTGCAAGTTTCGAACAAGGCAAGTCTCTAACCGCATATTTCAAGGAAAATTTGGGATAAATTCAAAGGATTTTCTCCGACATTTTTAGATATATTGTTTGTAAATGGTTCTTGAAACACACGCAGAAGCAGCAAACTCTGATGTTTCTTTGGATAAATATACATAAACAAGAGCTGGATCAGATCTAGATTTCTGTGAATATCAAACCCATAGTGACAATGAAACTAAGCATCCACAACACTCCACACAACCATGGAAAAGAAGAACTATCGCTTGTGGTAAAATCAAGTATAGAAGCAAGAAAACTGCCCTTGTGGTAAAATATGTTTTCAGGTGGTGCATCATGTGAGTACATAACAGACTCAACTTCGAAAGGAACACAATCAGTTGACAGATTATCGTCACAAATTGAACGTGCAAATTCATAGAATGAACATGAAAAGTTGCGCAAAAGAATCGTTGAATTCTACAGGGTACTTAAATGATGTTGCGCACAACAGGGTACCTAAATGATGTTGCGCAACATAGTTCTGAGCTCCATGACAAATTGTACAAGGAAAAAGTCATTTTGTTGTTGTGTTATAGTTGATGCCTTTTTCTGCAAGTTTTAGAAGTTGCACCAAAATCTGTCATTTTCCTTTCCAGGAGCCGTTGATTATCCATTTATATCAAACCCAACTTAAACTTATTATGCGTGTGGTTTGTAGTCATCTATATACAGCTTAATGATGTATCATTTTAAATATAGATTCATTTTAAAAATGATTACTAAGGGTAGAAAAAGATCAAATATTCTACTAATTTTAGAAAGAAAAAAAATCAAAATTTTCTAACTGCAAACCCTTTTTTAGTAGAAAATGTTGAGTAAATGTGAATAGAATATTTATGGTTTTAATTTATACTCTTACATATATAATTTTAAAAAATATTTTAAATCTAAATTAATCCTATATATTATTTTTTATAACATTTTATTATTTTTTATAAATCACAAGTGTCTGAGCACAAGAAAAGTTACACATCTTACTTAAACTATAAAATGCACTTCTTCCAAACAGATATATTGTTTACTAAAATATTATTATTTGAAAATTTACAATTTTATCAATTTAAATTTATCTTAATTTCCATTATTCAATATATAAAAAATCAAATCAATCTTATCTTTTTAAAATATAAACATTAATAACATGTTTTCAGATTAAACATTAACAACATGTTTTAAGATTAAACAATTAACCACTTAGATCAAAATTATTTTAAGTATTCAAAATTTTAAATAATATAATTAACAACTATTTTAAATATTCAAAATTTTAAATAATATAAATGTGCCTTAAAATTTAAAGTATCATGTATATTTGAGAAAAATAAACAAGTTGAATAGTAAAAAAAGTAACCACATAAATACATTTATCTAAACTTTATGACTATATATATATATATAATTTTTAATATGTTTACTAATAAAATACATATAATAAATCATAAATACATTTATGAAAACTTTATGACTAATATATATATATATAATTTTTAAACTTTATGTATTATATATATATAATTTTTAAAATTTATGTATTCTTTTGGTATTTTCTTTCTACAACCTAAAATGATACTCTTAGATGTTATATATTTCTTTTTTCAATGTACTTAAATTATTTTTTCCTATATCAATATTTTTTCCAACTTTAAATATTTCTATTATGTTGTATTTTATATTTTTTTATAAATATTATGATTTTAATTTGCAAATTTTAAGAAATTAATCAATGAAATGAAAGTAAAGGATTAATGTTATCCTTATATCATTATTAAAATCAATGCATCTTATTATTTTGCATGATATATTCATTAAAATCAATGCAAATAATTGATTCTTCTTAGGCATATTTCACACAAAACATATGTTGACCATTATATTGTGGTATTCAATTTTAAAGGGGGTTTTTTTAATTGTGAAAATTAAGGTTAATGTATTGTAGCTATTGGGGATTGTTTTACGGAAATTCTTCAATCTACGTGAATAGAGATTGTTTCCCTAGTTTAAATGATTTAGATTTATCTAACAAGCAACAACAATTATGCAATCCTCCCCTAGTATATCAAATTACTTGGATATTAAGCTCTCATACCTTACTTGAAGGTTGGATTTGTCTCTTGAATGTTCTTTGCAATCCAACTTCTGTAGAAGAGGATACCTACAACAGACATGCAAGAACAAGCAAACAATGTGAAAGCAACAAGATAATAAGATAATCCTATGTAAGGAGAAAAATAATAGACAATATAACATGATACATGCATTATCTATGGGAAAGAGAGAACATATTTCTATTAAATTGAGTAGGAAAGAATTACAACCAAGCCTTGATGTTGAGAAAACCTTCCAATGGACACTTTTCCTCTAAGCCTCACATAGCTCCAATGCATCAAAAGTTCAACACTATTTATCCAGCATTTGGGTGCTCTCACTCATTTCTTCCTCTCCATAACCATGAGGGATGAAGGTATATTTAAAGGAAAAAGAGGATAGAATAGGTTGGAGATTTTAGGGAGAAGCTTAAGGGATCATCCCAAAGATGGAGAAACTCAAGTTCCACCTAGGCAAGTCAGTTGGGATAAGGCTCCACGAGGATTAAAACTTCTAGAAATCTTCTTCTAGAAACTTCTCGAAATATTCTCTTTTTTGCGTTTTTATGAAAGGCACCGCATTTTGCAAGAGGACAAGAAGAGTTGATCAAGGGCATCACATGATGTATTAAAGAAAATAGGGACAGCACCACACTTTTCTAGTGTGCAAGATGCGTTAGGGAGGTCTGGCACGGTGACGGTATTTAGGTGTAATAGGGATCTAAGGTAAGGGATTTATTAGGGGATATAAAAATGGATATTTAGTAAAAATAGATTTTTTAATTGGAAAGACTCTATTGGGAGAAGGACTCAACAAAAATATTTTGTATTCTTTAATATCTCATGAATTCATGGACTATGGCATAGTTTCACTAAGTGAAGGCCCTATGAGATTGTGTCACTATTAAAATCAGTCAATGGAGTATATTGTAAGTAAAATGATTGAATGAAAACATTTCTTCCTTCTTTATAAAAAGTTCATTTTTAAAAACTATTGTTATTTGTTAACCTATAAAAAATTATATGTAAATATTAAGAGAGGAATCCTACCAAACCAAACAAATCAATGGACTTCAACTTATAGTAAAGAACCATTTTCACAATATTATAATGTGAATTTTGAAATTTTTTTGCAGTGACTTCAACTTTTTAACTTTTAATTGAGAACCACTTTCACAACATTATAATATGAATTTTAAAATTGTTTGTATCATTGACCATTTCACTAGATAATTTGCACTACCATGATGTTGAATCCCATTCATAAAATCAATTTGTCTATAAGTTTCTTAAATTAGTGTGTAAAATCATTTGCAAAGTATCATTATTGAAAGAAACACAGCCTACTATGTTTTGTTATATCATTGTTGAAATTAATGCATCTACTTAATTGCTCTTAGGCATATTTTACGCCACATGTATGTATTAAAATCAATGGACTATATTGTTGCCTAAATATATGCAAAGGTATAATTTCCTCTTTCTTTATAAAATATCAATTCTTAAAATTATTTTCTATATGCTAATATAGAAATTATTGCAAACAAAAATACCATTACCAAAAAAAGTTAGTTTTTCTACTACAAGTAATTTGGTTAATTTCTTAATAGAGGAAGGGAAATCATGGAAGAGTATATTTCCATAATAACAAATGGTTTTTTTCGTTATTTATATGACTCGCGCCTATTGTGAGGATATTTGATACAAAGCTAAATAGCATAGCTCAAATATACCAATGGTTTGGTGAGGACCATTGGTAGAGATGCAGATGAATACTTATCATTCTCCTAATATCTTATTTGACAATTTTCAACAATTTTGGAGGTAAGCAAAGGAGGGAGAATAATACCTATTGTGGTGTGAGAATTTGGGGAAGCTCCTTTGCTTGTTGTTGCTCTTTTCTACTCTCCAAATTACTTGCACAACATCAATAACATAGCTTCCTCATTCCTACAACAAAAATTATCAAGGATGCTTCAAATATTGAGATCTAATAGCTTACCAACTCCATTAACACAATGATTTGGGAGGGGAATTGAACCCATTTGCATTAAATTGGAGATGAAGTAGAATGATTACAACCTTGTCATGTGCATAGCCATCCTCCTCCATTGTCTAAGTTCACTCCTTCACTCTCTTTGTCTTTGATCACCAAAATTTAACAAGTGATTAGAATCTCTCACAGTTCCTCTAGCATTTATTTACTCTGAAATTCATCCTCTTAAAATCTTACCCTGAATGGATCTTAAATAGCTTTTGGATCTGTGTGAGGAGGACCAAGAGTAGAATGTGGGATAGGAATCTTGATTGATTCCTTTCATTCTTACCTTTATACTTTTTTTCCATACTCATTAATAATATCATGATATTTTGAGATTTTTCATTTAAAAGACATATTTCATGCATTTTTAACCACTTGAAGCTTGTGGTGTTTTGATTCTTATCTCATAATAGGAAACTTCAATCGTTGTAGTCTCCCCTTGTCAGGATTTGTAAATAACCATGTGCATCTTTATTCTAGGAAAGTAGCAGTTGGGTTATGAAATTTTGTCTCTTTTAATGTTCTATCTTAGTATACATGTTGTGGCTGAATCTAGTACATGTTCTCGTCCTTCACATCTAAGGGTGTTAATTATTGTGTTAACAAATGCTCCCTAATGTGTGAGGTCTAAAGCAAATATGAGGGCTAAAATACATTATCTATTATAATTATTGATTGACGTTGAAGAGAAAATGAGAACAATGGACAAGGAGTTGATGAACCTGCAAGAAAAACAAGGCGATTCCCTGGTATATGATAACTTCACCAGGCAGGTATACCCATACTCAGTAGTGAACAAGCATGGCCACGAACAATACACAGTGGATCCATGTCAAAATTACTTCTAAGAGTGTAAACATGTAATAAAATTAGTGTGAGATAGTAAGGTCTTCATGGTACTTTAACATGGTAGTATATAATCCTGTGCAACTCGAGTCGGGTGATATGATTGTTTTTCCTAAGGTATAATCCAAACTAATGATAGTACAATATTTTTATGCACATGAACTAGAGTAAAATTGGAATTTTGAGTTATCTACTACACATATACCCATCAATTCTCATGTTTCTTGATGTGAAGTCTTAGTATAATGTTTCCAATGTAGTATCTCAATGAAAAATGTGAAAATGACATTTCAATGTAATGTCTCCATGTAAGGTGGTATTTTTTCAAATATAAAAATACTTTGTATTTTTCATGTTTGTGCATCTTTGTTTATTAGAAACACTAAGATTCATAAGTATGGGGTACTCCCTCATACATTCTAGTTGCTCACAGCCATAGGACTTTGGTTCACACCATGGCCTTACTGCCATAACCAAGTCCTTTTTATCGTATATAATCATAATGTCATACATAATTCAGTGACATTCAAGGTAATTCTCGTACACTGGTTTTCACTCTCCATATTTCTTCTATGTTAGGTATTAGAATATCAAATTCTATGTATCTACTTGCAATGCAATAATTTAATCATTTCAATGAAAACTTAAGTTTACAAGTTTATTCTCACATAAGATGTATTAATATTTCTTATACATCAAGACACTAGTACAAAATGAGGAATTAGCTACGAGGTGACTAAAAATTCTAGTTACCACAGGTTTTCCAAGTGATTTACTACTAAATATGAGCAATTTTGATTGACCCAACTATAAACGACTAAAATTAATGACTAATTTAGTCATCGGTCAACAAATATGACTAGATAATAAGTGACAGAGTTAAAAATGACTAAAATAAATGACTAATTTAGTCACGGCATAAAAAATGACTAGCTAGAAGAATATGAATTAGTCATTTATGTTAGTCATTTTTAATTGTGTCATGGAAAATTGCAAATTTGGCAATGAAGTGTAATTTTTGTAAGTTGTTTACCTTCTATTAGTAATATTAGTGCCATGCACCTTGATCTTTAGAGATCCAACAAAGCAATTGCATGAATTTTCTCTTGACCATCTTTATCCCTACTACACCATTGAAGTGAACCCGGTTAAGCACGTTCCAAAGGAAAATTATGTTCCTACGTCAATAATGAATTAGGTACTAGAACTCGTACCATATATATCATTACCTAGATAGAAGCATCATATCCCTACATCCCCTTGAGAACCGGCCATTCGAATGTGCCTCCTCCACGTAGACTTACCAAATGCATCCAATGCATGGCCAAAAAACACGTCAACTTCGTATTTTTGGGCTGAAGGTATCGTTCAACCTGTGCTCCCCTGTTTTTGCACTCGATACCCTATTTTTGCATAAAATAAGTCGGTTCAAGATCTCGTAGTGACCAATCGGAGTGCTTCAAAGGTATGGTTCTTGTCGCTCCGATTGTGTTCATCACTCCAATCAATAACTAGTTGTTATGGTTTTTTACAAGTCTCAATGTTGCTAAAGTTACTGCTTCCACTTTATATTTGCAATTATCACCATCTCCAGCCTATGCACTCATAACCATATGCATTTTGAGCTTTCAACCTGGGAAAAGCATGAGCACCCTCCTGCAATGCCACTATTTGCAAAGGTCACTAGTTTTTGCACATCGACATTCCTCACACGCTCCAAAGGAAAACTGAAGCAGACATTAGAAGAAGTGATTAAACTTTGCAAGGAGGTTTACTTGTTTCTTAGATTGTGGCAAGTTTTCTGTAATGGAATAGATATTGTGCCCCAAAAGTTTAAAAGATTCGAATCATCCCGGTGTTGGAATCCAATACCATATATGGATTCTTTGATGGGGCCGAGTAGGATGGAAATTGTGGTTCTGGCATGATCCTCCGTATATATAACTCTCATAGTTTCAAGCTAAGGATGGGTGTTGGGAGTGGCACTATTACTTTTTCTGAACTTTTAGCCTTATGGTGGATTTTATGGTTCACAAAAAAAAAAATATTCTCTAGCTTTCAATTTTTGGTGAATCAAAGGTCATAATTGATTGGGCCAGAGGCCTCACCAATTTGCAGTCACTAAGTTATGATTGTTGGTTGAAAAGGATTGGGATCCTAAAGAATTGTTTTCTTTCTTTATCCTTCAGGCATCCGTACAGGGACTTCAATTCTGACATGGACAACCTATCAAATCTTGCGATAGGAGATTGCCCTGGTATTCTTCACTTATGTAAGTACTCAATTAACAGAATCATGATTACTGAAGGTCGCTTTACCTGCTTCTAGTTTCTCCATTCTGGTTTTTCCTTGGACTGTTTTAGGTTGTATCTGCATGACAACTCTCTGGAGCCCTACTATTTTTTGTCTCACAGTTATTTTGTCTTTTCCGCATTTTTGCTTTCTATAGGTTGATGGGTAGAATCCCTCTCATTTATTTTTGGATATTGTAATGTTTTGCCCAGGGCTTCAATATTGTCTTCTATCCTAGTTTGAAGGGGATTTTACATGAACAACTATGATGTAATTTTGATTCTTATGAATAACAAATTACATATTTTTTTACAATGAAAAAAAACCATTAATATAGAAAGATCCATGTTTCTTTCTATATTTAGAAAAACAATTTAAAAAGCTATATTTTAACAAAATATATAATCTAAATTTCAATAAATTATAAAAAATATATATAATTTATATTTCAATAAATAGAGATTCCATAATTTTTTTCATTTACACCTTGGAAAAAACACAATTTAAAGCAAGCTATTTTGACAAATATATAATATATATATATTATGTATAAATTTGTTTCCATTTTTCTTGTTATCTTTGAAAATTTAATTTTTTTTTGTTGACTAGTCAATTTTTCTTTATAAAACCAAATACCTTCAAAAATAAAAAATAAAAATAATCAAAAGTTAAAATTAAAATTGTTTAATATTTCTATTTATTATTAATATTACTAAAAAAATACTTAAAATCATTTTTAGTAATATAAATAAAACTAACCAAACACAATTATGTTTATACCAACATAACCTATATTTAAACCTTACCACGTTATAATTCCATAGTTCAAACGATGGCATTTTTTTATGTTATATGGTTATAACACATAAAGTTTGACATTACCGCTTGCATACAATCTCTTCGTGGCATGACCTTGGATAAAGATATGGTTAAGATTTATGATGTGGCATATAATATTAATATAACAATCCACATTATATTGGTATGGTTTTAATGGATATGTTTAACATTACTGCTTGCATACAATCTCTTCATGGCATGACCTTGGATAAAGATATGGTTAAGATTTATGATGTGGCATATAATAATATAACAATCCACATTATATTGGTATGGTTTTAATGGATATAAACATATGTCTTTGTGATATGTTTTAAACATTGGCGCGTATGGTTTAGGCTCCACATTATACCATATTATACCATATGGTTTAAATATAGTGTTATAACATATGATTTACATTATATTGGTATGTTTTTAATGGATATAAACATATGCCTTTGTGATATGTTTTAAACAGTGGCACTTATGGTTTAGGCTCCACATTATACCATATTATACCATATGTTTTAAATATAGTGTTATAACATATGATTTACATGGAGTCATGGTGACCTTGGGTTTGGTTACTAGGATTAATCCAAAAGCAAACAAAATAAAGAAGTATTAGGTATGCCTTTTCTTGGACATGGATTGCATCCACACCTGCTGCTGCGAGTAGAGTCTCCCACCAATGATAAGCTCTGTGAGTACATCTAATTCCACCTATATGCCTTGCCTTCGGACATCCTTGTTTTATTGCTTTAGACACCATCTGGCTATGGATATGTTGCACCTGCGTATTGGAAAGAAGGATACGATATGATGTGCCCATCCCTAAATTATATAGAAAAGGGAGGGGTTCTTTTTCTACATGACCAATTGGAATCCACACTGCTACGTATGGCACATGATCCCCTAGTAAACTGTTATAGAGTGCCTAACGCTTCCATAGACCAGAAAGATATACTCGAGATAATGGCGGATGCCCTATTGCAGACCGGGGGTTTTTATGCAATGAAGTGAAGCTTCATTTAGTTTTTGGTTTATTGAGGGAAATGGCATCAGTGTAGACAAACTGAGCTGATCCTGTGAATGGATCAAAGAATTTACAAAGCAGGGCAAGAACAGGCTGAGGCCGGGGTCGTGGTCACCGAAAATGAAACCCTTGCCCCATTATATGAATCACAACCCTACCCTACTGAGTTGAATACTTAGGATAAGAGGACTAGATTTACAAGTAATTTGTATGAATCTAAGAAGATGCTTGAAGACACATCTAGGAAAGAGTAAATGGAGTTGGAATTCAGACAATTCTAAACATGGTGATGAGATTGGTGTCAGTGGACAGAAATTGAAACTATCAAATATTGGTATTGAGCTTCACGTTAAGTCTCCACTTCCTTTAGAATGGCATCAATGTTTAGACCTTCAGGTTTGTTCTGTGTTTTTCTTGATTATCTATTGTGTTTTTCTTTTATTCATGTTTTTTTTCTTTGTTGTGGATGTGGTGGAGATGAAATGGCTAGATCATAATTCCCTTACAGTAACAGAGGATTGCTACACCTACAAATGCACTAGAATAGGCCATAAGGATCAAATATATTATTGGATATCCCATGATTTTCACAAGTTGCAGCCCCGAAAATAGGTCAGACTTGCCCAGGTTCATAATAATATTGCTTTGTTTACAGATAAAACTCAGGAACTAGCAATTATAAGGGTTGGTAGACCAAAAATGTTGTGTACAGGATTTCAGATTGAAGGTTATAATATCTAAGAATTTACTCGCTTCAAGGTTCAAGGGAGGGACCTAGACTCTTTACTTTCCCTGCAGGACCCCTTCCAGAAACACTTACAAGAGGAGTTGTGCATGTCTTTACCTGTTGTTGCATCTCTTTTTTTGTAGTAAAGTATAATGCTTTCCCAAATACTAAAACTGCGTAATCTGCTTAATATTGTTATATTTGTAAGATTCATGAGCAGCCCCCAAGAATTGTAAGACTCGTTGATTAACTTTGGGGATTACAACAATCTCATATGGAAATAAGCTTTCCATTACTCGGAGAATCCAACCTTTTAAAAAACTAATTCAGAATATATACAAAAGGAGAAGGAAACTAAATATAGAATTAGGAAGTTAATTTGTAAATTTCTGCTAACAATCTGACAGCTTCATAAGATATCCTAAATGAATTTAACTACATTCTATCCTATTTCTAACTTAACTCTTCCATTGACAGCAAAGCTAACTCGATTCTTTCCAGAACTAGTTCACTAAATTGATTACCACTAACCTAAACATATGGAGATTCAATTAAGGGAAACCCACTCCCTTTTGTAAAATTTAGAATCTTAATTTTTGAATGGCCACATTGAAATTTAAGAGTGATTCCCCTGCATCATTTATCCTTAGTAAAAGATCTAGAGTAACCTTGGTAAGCAACACTACAACTTAGGGAGAAGAGAGGTCTGTAGTGCTTTGGAGCATAACCCAATTGTCAAAGAAAGAGCTAGTACTAATTTGCTAGGTGTGAGAGGTGTGAGTACCTCCTAAATGCATACTAATTTTCCACATGTGAGAGGAAGTGATGTTTTAATTCTGGTAAAAAAATTATTGACGTGTTTTTTATGTTTAGCTATTTCTATAAGTCGCTGTTAATTTTTTCTTAATTTTTCTAGAGGTTGAACTTTAATGAAAGTGGTTTCTAAACCCCAATTTTAATTGCAAGTAATATGGATATGGTGGGTGTATATTGCATAATGTTAAAGGGTGTCATTTATGGTTTGTGTTATATCCAGAAACCTACATCCATTTTTCAACAGTGCTCACAAGTGTTTTTCGATCCCAAGAGTTGATACACTCGATGTGATCAGGTGGCGATGCTGTTAATCAATCCAAGTATGCGTAAAGAGTCGATGTCGATTCTCATTATGCTACTCCATGCAGTCGATCCCAGAGTTGATACAGGAGTCAATGCCTTCTTATGAAAGGAAATATTTGTTAGAATATTTTTATTGAGGACGATTCTTACAAACCTTGGTGCCATGATCAGTTTTATCTCCGATTTCATTTGGTAAACTCGATAAAATGTTGGCTTTGGATCTAGATACTCTGGAATTGGATAAACAACTTGCGAAAATTGATCTTGATCCATTGGACCTAGATCTCCAATACATGGTTATTATATGGGTCTTCCACCAGTAAATATGCATAGCAAAAAAGGTGGGTACCCATATACATGGAACCATCTGTAGCTCTTAGGTTCCTCTTTTTAGTAATGCAAACCTCTGCCTTCACTACCTCTACCCCTGTGACCTCCAATGATGATGGAATTGGCCCTTATCACTCTAGGCTTACTTTTGGAAGGACCTATTCAACCTTTACTAGTTGGACTCATGGATTTTTTTACCTTTTGGCTATATTTTGGAAGGGTGTTATTGATTGGTGTCATGGACGTGTTAGAAAGGAATAGGCGACAGAGAGTAAATGAAACCATTGGATAGCTCTTGCCCCACCTTCCTCTCCTTATTATCACTAGGAGAAATTGTCCTTTGTCATGATGTCTCTCTCTGACTGATACCAGCAGTTTACATCAATTTTTCCTATATATCGATTTAATTGCTTAATTTTCCATTTCACCTTTGCATTTGCTGCTAGGAGTTGATTGTTTCAGGTAGGCTCGAGCACCTTGCATAATTTTATTTTTTGAGAAAAAAATGGCAGAGAAAAGTCGGAGATTAAAATTACATGAAACAGCATCAGTTGCACCAGCCGGTGGATCAAGGACAAGGGAAGATAATCCATGGAGGGACAATGCAAATCTGAAGAGAGTCTCTCTAGATGACGGACCATGGAGCCGCACTGTTCCACTTGTTCAGCAATCTAGGAAACGCATTCCTCTTTCCAATTTGACAAATCAGGCATCCACCCAATCTAAGCATGGTGTTCCCCATAGCCAGGTGAAAGCATTTTCGAATTTCTGTCCAAATGGTTTGTCTTGGTTTTGGCATTTGTATTCAGAGAATGCAAGGGTTTTAGGGTTTTTTGGGTATTTATTCTAATTTTACAGGGTAGTTTGCTTTTGAAAATTTCTGTCTAAAATTGTAAAAAAATGATTACTTTGTCTTGAAGGGATTTATTAGCCAATCAACATCTTCAAAATCCAGGGCTAGAGGGACTCCCAGTGGCACAAGAGAATCTAAAATTCAAAAGGGTCCTGCAAAATCTTCTATTCCCAGACACCCTGCAAAACCCGATAATGTTGGTCTAAGGGTTCTGAGAAACAATGTGACCTGCAGTATCTCCGGTTCCTCTAATCCGAACAATAGGATTTCATCTACAGGGGGAAAGATTTCAAATACAACTGCTTCTCATTCTTCAATTATTACAAAGGCTCTACCCATCGATGACAATGCCTCAAATATTGCTTCGCTGGAGCAGAAAACCTTGCAAAACCTATACATATCAAAGCATCATTTAAATTCAAAACCATTGGAAGGTAATTTTATGAATAAACTCTTTTTTCTTCATCGCTCATGTGCTATGTGACCAGAAACCTGACCTAGGGGATCATTTCTTCTTTCTATTCCAATTCTTGTTCCCGCTCCTTGCCTGACCCTATATTTGTCCATTACTAATCAAATTTATATGTATAATATAGAGGGTGTTAGGGGAGTTGTTTTTTATTCCCCAAATCCAAGGTTCATTTCTTGTTTCTGTCCCATACTTGTTCCCGCTCCTGTCTGGACCCTATTAAAGTGCATTACCAATCAAATTTATATGCATAATATGGAGGGGGTTGGGGGGAGTTCATGCTCCTTATTACCCCAAATCCAATAGACCCATTTTTTGTTCCATTCCTTGTTTCCCATTTCTGGAAACATAGTTCTCACAATTTAAAGGGTTTTTTAAATTTTTTTCACTATTCAATGTGAGCCGCAATTTCTTGTATGCTAACTATTATAAAAATGATACTTATTATAGTCCACCTATTTGAAGAAAGGAATCTAGTGGCAGCAGGGGTGCAAGAATCTAAGATTGTTGACATCGACGCAGATAACAGAGATCCTCAGATGTGCACATTCTATGCCTCTAATATCTATGACTATCTTCACAACATTGAGGTACTTCCCACCCTTCATGTATTTCATATTTTTATAGGAATAAGATGTTTCAGCTATGCTATGCAATACAAGCAATTCATATGTAATATATGACTATATCTACTGATGCAGTTCATATGTGAGATATAATTATCACTGCTGGTTTTCTCTCAATAAATGATCAGTCTTTTAAGCACCTGCTAATGCCAATTACAACAAAGAAAACAAAACTACTTAAGGATTCCCAGAAACACCTGCTAGTACATATTACAGCAAATAACCAAGGCTGTGAAGATGCCTAGAAATAGAGCACAGCAGTTTGTTTTACAGGCGTCCTGATCTATGCCTGCTAAAGAAAAAGTAGGATATATTAGTAGACAAAAAGATCCATGAATCATTACACAGCAAAGAAAACATTATAAGAAAGACTAATGTTTTACTCCATGAGCGAATGACTGTGCAGAGCATAACTACATATCATTGCACTTCTCCTTGCACATTGACTTTAGCAGCAAATATTTTCTCTGTCTAGTTCTGCATCCTGTTGTGATTGAATCCTTGCATCTTTTCTCTCAATGTTTTCCTCAATCACTGTCTTTTTGTCCACAGCAAACTGAGTGCAAAAACAAGAAAAACAAAAACCTAGAAGAAGTTTACTAAAACTGTATTTGTAACTCCTCTGGCCAAATGTGGAATTAATGCCAACATGGATCTAATATATAGCTGGATTAGACCTCCTTTTTCCATCAAGTTTTCCTTTATGTCAATGACTGGATCTGGCCTTTTTAGGTACTGTTTAACGGTTTTACACGGGGACTTCACTTAGTGAACCTCTCACATAGCACGTGCGATATTGGGATATTAAAGAATACCCTTAATTTCAAGAGATATTGACCCAAACAATTTTTGTTGAAACCCCCTCCCAATACTTAAAACCTCCTCCCCACCCCTTTTTATACCTCAATCCTTATAAACCACCCTACCCACCCCCACCTTAAACCCCTCATCCCCCCAATACATGCAATATATTGGTTCAATTTTTGATAATTTTAAAACCTACAATATGAACTAATGTGATAGGATATTGGCCAACAAGTGAAGCCCCCATGCTGTTTTATTACTTGTACATGAATAGAAACAAGGAGAAGCATGACACCAATAGTTATACTCCATTGCAACATCATCGTAAAAGTAGACCAGAATACTTACTACAGTGCCCAAGTTCTTCTCTAGGAAAATCTCTGAGAAATAGATTGGGAATTCTCTCAACGGGAGGCCTAGATAACTTGGAAAGGACAATAGGTCCAAAAGCAGTGTACCTGGAATTTCTCTTCAAATATTAGGACAGGAAAGCCAAAGTCAAGATGAAGAAACAAAGTGGGATATGTTGAATCCCTGGGCGGACATGTGTGCCACTCCACTGATCCCACCTCACAAAGTATCCAAACATTACTTATTTAGGCCCATTAAAAGTACGAAATTTTCCACTGGATAATAATAGAGAGTTTAGATTTTCTTCTGAAAAAGAGAGTTAATATTAAAAGTTCGTCTAGATATTTTTGGTATCAGAGTTTGAATTTATGACTAATTTTTAGATTTTTTAATATTTTTTTGGTATCAGAGTATGAATTTATGGCTAATTTTTAGATTTCTTGGAAGGTCTTGGCTCAGGGGATAGATTATTTGAAATATGATAACTGCTTTAATGGTGGCATAAATCCTCAGCAGAGGTACAATCTATTTGTACTATGTTTGATCAACGAGCTTTTTATACATGGGTCTAGACTTTATAGTATTGAATGTCTAGAAAATATACAGGTACCCAAAAATGAGTGAAGCTCTTAGAAAGGCAGGCCACCCAATATTATATTCAATGTGTGAATGGTAAGAGGTATTTGTAAACAACAATCTGTATGTTTAATTCATGGTTTAATTAAAGAGGCACGTTCACCCAAATCTTAGTTTTGTGTATTTTGATTATGCAAGGGTGAGCAGAATCCTGCAACTTGGGCACCCAAGATAGCCAACAGTTGGAGAACTATAGGAGACGTTGAAGACAAATGGGAAAGGTGATAGACTTCATAGATTCATGGGCATAATTTCTTCTAAATGTTTGAAATTGGGTAGTATAATTTGCTGTGTATAATATATATTTTCTCCTTATAATCATTCTGACTTTAAATTGTTTCTCTCACTATCACATCTAGAGCTGACCAAAATGACCAATGTGCAGCTTATGCAGGGCCTGGTGGATGGAATGGTAAACTAAAAACTCCTCTTGTATCATGTAAATTATCAGAATGCTACTGCTAATATTTCTATCAGGAATTTCAATCTTAAATTCCAATTTTCTCTATGTATTTGGTCATTTCCTGAGCCAGATCCTGACATGTTGGAAGTTGGAAATGGCCAATTGAGCACCGAGGAATACTGGTAACACTTCAACATATGGGATTTAATGAAGGTAAGAAAGGGGGTCGAGTGTAAGATGTCACAATCTTTGTTATAAATTAACAGAAATGAACAATATACTATCATACATCTCTGTGATAACTACTAAATGCAAAACAAGGCTAGAACAAAACAAATAGAATTGGAAAAAGAGCAGAGTAGAATAGAGCAAAACAAAGAATACATAGTAGAATTGATGAAGAGTCAATGAATTCATTTCATTTTCTATATAAAAGTGTGCTACTTGCAATTAATAATTTGACTTTCTATTTTTAATATTCTGTACTATCATTGTCTCATGCTGGATGATAATCAAATTTGATATCCTCCAGGCACCTCTGCTGATTGGATGTGATATAAGGTCCGCAACTCCACAAACTATAGAGATTCTAGGCAACAAAGAAGTTATTAATGTCAACCAAGGTTAGATTTATAAATTTGCAAGAAGACTTTTGATGTATATGTTTCAAGGTTAACTTTGTTAATTGACATCTATGAATTCTATTGGATTTGTGCAGATCCACTAGGAGTTCAAGGAAAGAAAGTTAGCCAGTAGGGGGACATTGAGGTATGAATTATTTTGTAGGTTAAATATTTAGTTTCTCTGAAGATTGATTCAATATCCAAATTCTGTAATTTCATACCCTTTGTACTATATTTACAATTTCAATGTTTGTATGCTATCTCTTGTGCCTTCTATTTTCAATCTATGTTTTGTAAGTCTGGCCTATTTTCTTTCTATATAAATTTGAACATATAAATGACTACAGGTTTGGGTTGGGCCACTGTCCAACCGCAGAGTTGCGGTAATCCTATGGAGCAGAAGTGGTTCACAAGCATCTATAACTGCCAAATGGTCTGACATTGGCCTTCCCTCTAATGCAGTTGTTCAAGCTAGAGACTTGTGGGCTGTATGACTACTTCCTCTTATTTTTCATTATATTTCTCTTTTCACATCATTATCACAATTACCACAACTAAATTTGTGTTTTAGGCATTACTAAACTTTTCTTTTGGGTTTCACATAATTTTCTTCATACCCCCAGTGTCAACTGGTTACATACACCTTATCGGATGCACTGCAGAGAGCAGTACTTCACCTGCCCTAACACAAAATGCTCTAATCAGCAGCTCAGCTTGGTTATAGAACTTCCTAAAGCTTGAACCCAACAATTGCTAGAGTGTCTGAGGCAAATATGGGAATCAGCTGCAAGTCAAAGCTGCTGATGGAAAACTTGTGTTTAAGAGCACCTGAAGGCTTAATCTCTAGATCAAGTTAGTATATCTTAGAAGGTTTTTTGAGGATAGAATGCAGATGTATGGTTAGGAAATGGACTGATACTGACTTCTTCCCATTCCCATTTTGACATTGCAGCACTCATACCTTCGATCAAGTTTAAAGGGCAACCTCACATCATCAGTTGCTTCACATGCTTGCAAAATGTACATTCTCAACCCTTTGGGCTAAACCCTCGCCAAAACAACCTATCCTTCCGAGTATGAAGTAGAATGGGATTCTAATTTAAGTTGTTGCTTTATGCAAATAGAAATATAGTTTGTGTAATTTTTCTAGGCCATAATTTCAACCGATTCTTTCGAGTATGAAGCAGAATGGAATTCTAATTTCCAATATGTTGAAACAGTGGAATAGCTAGGGATAACAAATCTAATGGCACAAGAGGAATAAGTGAAAAAAAATTGTTACCTCATTTTGGAAGGTCTTGGTCCAAATAGGATCTTCAGGTTGACCTTTTCTACATTCAGTTAAGTCTTTCAAGGCATGGTTCTGCATAGAACAAGACTCAAAACAATTAAGAGGAATGGGAAGGAAATCTAGGTTTATAATTCAATGAAACAATTCATCCACTTCAAATATAACCATGGAATGATAACACCATATCCACATAATTAATGTGAGCTTGATAGTGGATACAAATTTTACAATCGAACCTGAGATATTTCATTAGGTTTCCTAGCATTCAAAGGTTTCCCATGTTAAGAATTAGGCAAAATAGCAAGAGATTTCCTACTCCCTTCAGAGAAAATATTTCCTAAATTAACTCTAACTGTAGATATACCATGGCTTTGGGACATACTGCGACATTGTTGGATTCTAGCTTCAATTTTTTTGGATTCAACCTCTGCATCCTTGCATCTTAAGCATCCTAAAGGTTGAATTTTTGTTTCAATTCTTTCTGCCCCAACTTGACCATCCTTAGATTGGCATGAATACTACACCAAAG
Source organism: Pseudotsuga menziesii (assembly GCA_001517045.1). Classification (NCBI taxonomy): domain Eukaryota; kingdom Viridiplantae; phylum Streptophyta; class Pinopsida; order Pinales; family Pinaceae; genus Pseudotsuga; species Pseudotsuga menziesii. The sequence continues at coordinate 1,044,437 of LPNX010746737.1, read as the reverse complement.
AAAGATCACACTCGTTGGCAGACTCTTCACTATCACCTGGGAACACACCACCCTGTGAGTGCGCACACTCTTCAATTGTAGATGAAACAGAGTCGAGGCCAATCTCTGAAGTCTTGACCTTGAACTCGTCTTTCTCAATCTCTTTTTCATTTTTGTTAAAAACTTTGCCTGTCATGCATGGCACATGTAACCTTGCTATTGTTGCTTCCTTGACATCCTTTTCAAGGTTTTCAAGATAACCAATTTTTCCTCCACCTTGGGTGCTAGGATTCCCTACAATAAAACAACCTAATAAATGTTATAGTTACTTTGCACCAGCTGCAAGGATATTAAGTGTTCAGTAAACTATTTTAATTTTTAACATTTAGCTCCATGCCATTATCAATATATAGAAGTAACTGTTCCTTTGGAAATCTTTTTGTCAGTATTTGTTATTTCACTCAGAACTTCATAATCTAAATATACCCAAAGAAATTAAATTATCTTGCTTCGTACTTTCCAAGTCATTAAGCAAAGAGTTAAACTTTTAAAGCCTGTCCTTTATTTAAAAAGAGTAAAAATACCATGTTAACAAAACATTTTCAGATAGACTAGAACATAATAGAAACATATATATGACCCAAAGATGAGCATATCAAACCTGAACTGAGAACTCTATTGCATGTTAATTATGCAGCTTCAAATGACTGTGAGAACCAATTTTACAACTACCTAAATCTGAAGTCATGATGCATTGCTCATTACAAGGCTTTGGCTGCCCTCCATCTTGTGTTGTTGCTTCAAATGTTTTGTAGCCTACATTAACACTAATTTTAGATTCTTGGTTGATAAGACAAGCTTTCTCATCATTATCATTCTCTATTTTCATGCCGGTTCTAGCTGTTTTAAAACTATGTTCAGATTTCAAGTTCATAAGATTGTATTTAGTAAGACTATTTGAAATTTCTATGCTAGTTTTGGTTACTTCAACATTCTTTCCAAAGTTTGGATTCATATGACCAATCTGCTAAGTAATATCATCCTCTATTTCTACACCAGGCCCTAGTGCTTTATCACTCCCTTCAGATTCCTGGTTCATAAGACCAATCTGCCTAGTATGATCACTATCCATATCCATGCTAATAATGATTGCTTCACCACTATTTTGAATTTATAGGTTTGAGTGTTCAATTTGCTTGGCACAACCATTCACCATCTTCATGCTAAACTGAGTAGTTTGCATTGCTTGCTGATAACCATCAGTCATAATTTTTTCAATAGGAAATGTTAAATTATTAAGTTTGTGATGATAGGTGGCTTCTGGTGTAAGCTGAGCCGCTTTCTCATTCTTTTCGCATTCCTCTACCATTGGACCATTCTTGTCAATATCTCCATTCTCTACTGCCATGCTCATTTTGGTTATCTGCACAGCTTGTATACAAGTAGTAAACATACTTTCCTGCACATTCAATGTCAATTCATTAGACTGTTGTATAAAATATGGCTTCTAACCTGTGGTGATTTGTTGAGTTCCCACTAAAAGAATAACAAGTAATGCTTTCCCTCTTTATAATTTCAGACTTGATAGCGAAATTAAAGACATTGCAAAACAAAAATTCATTTCCAAGTTCCAACACAGTTTTACTATCCTCCGGCATTAGCTATCCAGTGATCAAATTTTCAGACTTCTGACTGCTCACCTTATGGGAAGGTAAGTATTCTAACAAAGTAGAATTATTTTCAATCTCTAAGTTGTTCATGGTACCACTTTCATTCAAGCTAGAAATGACAGATTTGTCAAATTGAAATTTCTTTGATTCTGTCAATAATGAAACATTCAGATCCTCGACATTTTGGAGGGTAACAAAATTAGTGCTGAGTGATTTCACAATTTGTGATCCACTATTATGATAGTATATGTCTTGATCAAAAGAAAATTCAGCTTGTAGGTTGGCAAGAGGAAAAACCTGCAATGTCTGCACTGCTGCCTCTTCACAACCTGGGGAATTGGAATTACATGATACATAGAACGAAATTCCAACAAACAAATTATTTTCAAGTGATGCTTTTTGTTCGTGTGATTTAGATTTTTTTTCTGTAAATTAGCTAGGTCAGACCCTCTCTTACTCTTACCGTCTACTCTGCCCTACCTCTATCCTCCTGCAGAAACATACCCTATGTTATAATGTTGTACTAATGGTAGGTTTTCAACAATTCTTCATGAACCTTGAACTTTGTACTTGTAAATACAACTCCACACCAAAATACGAGACCCAGGTCTTAGTGAGGCTCTTATATTCCATTGAAGAAGCAACGCATCCCACGCGGGGAGTCAGAGTGGAAGGCGTAAACATGCCATAGGGCCTAAAGGGAATTGGAAATTAAAACTAATTCATAATTAGATAATCAGGGTAGGGCACTTTCACATTCCACTCAAGCAGGATGGAGACATGCTTTATTACCCTTACGAATAAATAGTTTCTTGTAGGCAGTTCAAATGGGGAATATGAACCTCATCATGATTTTCTCTGTCCTTTGCTTCATCATAAATGTGCATTTCATGGTCAAGTAAATTCCTTCATTTTGAAAGTCACAAATCTGGATAAGAATATGGCTTTATGCAACTGTGCATTATAAGAACACTGTATAATACCAGTCTCTATAACCTTTTTGATAGGTTTAGTCAATCTCAAAAGCTTACTGGAATCTAAATTTTAGTGTAGTCTTATTTTAGGTGACTATACATTCTACGGAAAGTTTAGTTCTTATCAATGGTTATTTCTCTCTGTGAACTGTTGTCCAATCATCATGGAAGCTGTTTCAGATCCTGTACATCTCAACACATAGCTGATATATATTTTGTTATACCTAATAGTTTGCAAGTTTTTCAAGTTTAATTCATGCTTAACCAGTTGTCTTGCCTTTCAAATAATTGGTATCATCACCTAGAAGCCAAATATACAACCCTTTAAAGGTTTCTCTAAAGACGCAATGTTGTAGGAGTAAGGTATTTCTCTTTATATTTACAACATGACTCTTTAATTATTGAATCCACTATTAGGTGCCCTTATAGCCAAGGAATAATGATTCACAAAGCATAACTCCTCCATACAAAATGGTACCTCTGAAACAGTATATGATTAAATACTAAATACTTGCAATACTTGCAATTCCCCAAGTCAAAATACTTGCAATTATTTGAATTCTAGGTCTAGAGATCATTTTTGCAAGACATTACGGTGCATAGCTGGGAGTCAAGTCTCTAATTTTGCAAATGATAATCGTCGAGTCTCCATTGGCAATAATTTTCTGAATCCGCCTGGCTCTTACAATGTTTATCACTTGATTTAAAGCTAAAATAGGCTTCACAATAAAATAGCCTTCACAATAAGAGAAGAAGCCTTTTGCATTTTGATCACAACCATAGACCTGCTTATTATGGAACCTTCTCAAAGAAAAGGTGAATATACTTTGCATAATTTTAAGTTTATTAATTATCAAAGCAACAAGTTGTGTTTTAATTTTGATAGCCCATGATGAGGAACATCTGAAACACCTTGAAGCTCATGGATTCTTAATAATGCAGTAGACAAGAGGGAAAGTTTTGTTTCTAACTCTTTTTTTTTTTATGCAGTGATGGCATTGGGCTTCAAAATCCTTTCAGGAAGGAGTCTTCTTTGGACTATGAGAATGATAGTGATGAATAATGGGAAGAGGTACTCATCACTAAATCTCTTTGGTAAGAGTATTTGTAGTAATTTTATTAGCTTTAGTTACAGGGAAAATTGTACATAGCTCTCAGGAATTAGTTTATCATAAATACTAGTTACTAGTAAGTTGTAATAGTAATAATTATGCAGTTTGTAGATTGATATCTATCATAAATTTGTTTGAATATCATTATTTTCAAGAAATAACAACTTCTTAAAGGGTTCTAGCTCAATGGTAGAGTGCCTGCCTAATTATAGCCAGGAGGTTGGTGGTTCGATTCCTCCATGCCCTATCATAAATTTGTGACTACAAAAAAGACTAAATTTGCATATATATGACTATTACTAGCTAATTTCCTGTATCTTAGTCGTATTTAGCTTATTCATTAATATGTTAACATCTAGTAGTTTATTTAGTCGTATATTTGGTCATTAATGGTTGCAATCAATGACTAAATCAGCGACTAAATCAATGACTAAATCAATGACTAAGTCCATGACTAAATCCATGACTAAATCAATGACTAAATCATTGACTATCAATGACTAAATCATTGTCTAACAATGACTAAATCAATGACTACTAAGTCAAGCTATTAATGACTAGTGAAATACGACTAGCTATGAGATAGTGGAAATTTGCTACTATTAGTCACCGACTCAAAAATAGTCGTTTATAGCCTGATTTCAGTAATTTTTTTAGTCATTAATTTCTCATTTTCTACTAGTGAGATAAGTAAATATATACTGATAATCATCATTCTCAATTCATTAAATCATTATGAAGCTAATAATACAATTTATCCAAAACACCAGAATAACTGGAAACCATGCTCAATATGACAATAACAACAAGGAACAAGGGATATTCGATACGTGAATGATAATGTTAAGGACTCAATACTTCTATGGTGCATTGAATACAATTGGGCATGCTATAGGGGATTTACAAATAAGCTACCACATTGATGGCATACTTAGACCATCACAGGAAAACATACATGAAAACATTGACTTACTATCCAAACCACCTAAATATCCTTATCCCGTATATTTATTCAAAATCCCACTTGAGAGTTGATTCAAGGTTCTAAAACCTTATAATAATGTACCATTTAAGACACTTATCTAATATGTCAAGACTCTTATTTATACCTAGTTACTACCTTGATTCAAAGGTAGGTTAGATTAAAACACACACATAAAGGTTAAATTCTCACAATCAAATTTCTACTTTATAAACAATTAAGACAACATGAAGGTTTCCTTCATTCAAAGCACTAAATTATAGTTTCAACATGCTTCATTCCATTCTAATGGTTACAACACTATTATTCACTATGGTTCACCTTCAACTGAGGTCTTACTTACATGACACATAATTTTCATTCAAATTTGCATGTAAGAAGAGGCCCCTTAATCAAAACCAGTCATCAAAACCCTTTAAATATCATAACAACAATATGTATATCATTTTGTATTCTTTAAATAACAATCATATCCTTCAAAATATAGCTTATGTGACCAAAGATCTGAAAATTACTTAAGGATATTTATAACCATTATTTGCATGTGAATTTTTGAATGCATAAATCCATTAAAAGGCTCTAAAATGCATAATCAAAGAGCATCCATCAAGCACATAAGCACATAAAAATGTAAGCAAACTATAAATGGACAAGAACTGATAACGGAGTTCACCAGAGCCCTTGGCTACATCTCCGGGCCACTTCCAAATGGGAAGACCGATAGATAAAATCTTCAAATGCTTACAAAATGTGTATTCTGGAAAAAAATTATGCGTTCTGTCACTCAGACATAGAAATAGAATGCACCACTATGTTCCTCTCAAAAAATCAAGAAAAATGAGTATAAACTTGACCCTGTTCGCCTAAGGCCTCCTCTAACTCGCAAATCGAGAAAACTAATCCACACAAATAAACAAAAATACTAAATATTTTGTACTTCGTATCAAGAACTGTGCCTGTAATTGTTTACAAAATGCTGCTTTCGATTTCTAAACTCTCAACTCCCGTTGCAAAATTCTGTGGTCTTTATAGGCCAAAACAATTGGTTTTGGGTTGAGCCATGGAGCCACTCACCCATTTTGCAGCGTGATCTCCGCACAAGGTTAAAATAATATTGCGCCATTTCTTATCATGACACACCAGTGTGGCACATTTGTTAAAGGTGCTGGAAATTGTGGAGGAGGTCGCGGGGTCAAGCCCGCGGGCCTTGCCGTATAGCATGTTTTGGTTACCACATGATATACCTCATAAGCATGATTTGGATAACACATATTACATGGAAAATTTATATAGTTCGGTGGTTATATAGTTCGGTGGCATGATTTGGATAACACATATTACATGGAAAATTTATATAGTTCAGTGGCATGATTTGGATATGATATAAATTTTGACATTACCGCTTTGCATACAATCTCTTTGTGGCATGACTTTGGATACCTCATAAGCATGATTGGATAACACATATTACATGGCAAATTTATATAGCTCGGTGGTTATATAGTTCGGTGGCATGATTTGGATAACACATATTACATGGAAAATTTATATTGTTCAATGGCATGATTTGGATAAGATATAAATTTTGACACTTTGTGGCATGACTTTGGATACCTCATAAGCATGATTGGATAACACATATTACATGGCAAATTTATATAGCTCGGTGGTTATATAGTTCGGTGGCATGATTTGGATAGCACATATTACATGGAAAATTTATATTGTTCAATGGCATGATTTGGATAAGATATAAATTTTGACATTACCACTTTGCATACAATCTCTTTGTGGCATGACTTTGGATAAGTAACACATTACATGGAAAATTTATATAGTTCGGTGGCATGATTTGGATAAGATATAAAGTTTGACAGTACCACTTTGCATACAATCTCTTCGTGGCATGACTTTAGATAAGGCATAAAGTTTGATATAGTTCGGTGCTATTATGGTTATACATTGGCGCTCCAAGGCTTTAGCATATCGTTTATACTATATGGTTTAAACATATAGTTTAAATATATTTTTTTGACCATACACATCATTCATGGGGTTATGGTGGCCTTATCATGAGGTCTTGGGTTCAATTCCCATATCCCCAAAATAACTTTTAAACCATCATTTTAATAATCTTTGACGAAACTTCAAAATTGAATATCTTTTGCATCCAGAGGTCTTTTTTTCATGAAACAAGCATCGCTGGAAAGTTGCTAACAAGCTCTTTCATTTTGTAAGCATTTATTTCCCTTTTAAAGAATTTAACTTCTATCGACTTTGAGATGATACACCTAGATCACCAAATGAGGTATCCTTCAGTTTCATGCCAAACTACCACCCTAAAGGGTTCCATTTCATATTATAATCATTCATAATGTGTAATTTATTCATACCAAATATAAGAGCATGTATCTACTTAGGATTGTACATAACCAACTTCTATCACATAATGGCACAGTATCTTATTATATATTGGAAACATAACAAGACATAATTGTTCAATAATACAAAAAACAAGTATGTAAGAAGTTACAAGATTCAAGCTTCAACGAAGTCAGTCTTCATATGAACGACATGCATTCGAACAAGATAAACAACGGTGCAAACAACTATGCACCTAATTAGTCAAATGTTTATTTCCCACACAGATTACCAACAAGCACATGGGTCCAATAGTCCCTGGTGGTGTAGCTCGCTCTGACGCCACTTTGTAACATTACCCTCAATATTGTATTTGGGGTACAGGGTACAAAAACGTTTTCCTTTTAAAACTAAGTGAGATAAAATCACTATTAATGATCATGGTAAAAAAAATTCAAAATTTTATTATTGTAAAATGTGTTTTACATACATAAAGGTAGGGTTGAGACATTAACTCATTGATAAATTATTCTGTCATCAAAGTATATTAACATGAAAACATTTAATATCTTCATTTCACCAAGTAAAATAGTAAAACCTGCTCATAGCCCAATTATGCTCCTCTATATATTATCCTTACCATATCGTTAAGTATCCAATAACCATATGAAAGTTAAAACTAGAAAAGTGAATATTATATCCTTATCTTAAAGAGTATACCCTATATATAAAGTCATCTACATAAGTCATGGCAATAACACATGGTCTATGCGTTTATCCACAAATTAAATGATTACTAATATTAACAATCTAAACAATATTTTTTTCTAGATGAAAAATAGCAGTTCCTTGATATTCATAAAGAATCAAAGGTATCAGGTTACATCATCAAGCAAACCAGTCAAATTTTAGTCAAAATACCAAACCATAGTCAATGAGGACTGGGCATAACATGGAACAAAAATAATCCCACTCTGCACCATCTAAAAAAGAGCTGACTATCAGAATTAAAGTCACTAGAGAAGATATAGAGAACCCATACATATGATCCAAGGGGGGCTCTGGAAAGAGTCTCTTATCACTCGCGTAGAGGTGAATTTCAGCAAGATGACACATCAATGGCAATCATAATCCATACTAAAAAAAAAAGGAGTAGGTCTGATAGAGCAATGCTCCTAAAAATAATTGTAAAGTAGCTTTCCCAATGACTATATTTTCAAAGAATCCTGTAAAGGATAGTAGTCCTGAGGCCATAATGATCCCTTCCTTGGATAATATGTCTTCCTTCGGAAGAAAGTATTATACCAACTAAACTCATAGTATATAAAGAGTCAACGCCAATTTTAAAACATATACCATAACTTTGTATGTTTATTCATCATAGCTATCATGGTTCCTCCTCCAGCATTAGACTTATGTCATTAAAAATGTATGAATAACATAACAACATTATCACTAGTATGTAAAGGTTTCTATTGCGAGGTTTATAGTCTAGATTTGTGTTACATGCAATAAGTGTGACATTCATTCATGTACCATATGTTAGTATATGGAAACTCGCCAAGAAAGACACAACCATAATAATTATATATTGATAAGCATATATGAGTTTGATCATTAAATAATGGAGGTTATGAAGGGTATTATTAGTCATGATATTTATGTTAATAGAAACCACTAACGCATATTTATTTATAGGAAGGATTTAATCAACCAAGTTACCTTTATGTACCAAGGATAATATCAAGTCAAGATCTTGGCTAACTATTCTTGATTGTGTAATGCAACACTTTCTTACTTATAAATTATAAAACATATTATCACCTAAATATGCACCAAACAAAATAGATTTATTATCATTTTTAATATCCCAATTAATTTCAAGTCCTTCATTTATAAATGTTAACTGATTAGTAAAACTACTCATTCAAATGCATAAGAAGCATTTTTTTTATTTCTAAGCACTAAATCATAACAATGGTGCATTAGTAATTTTCTTGTTAAGACAACATAAATTTACTAGTAACAATTAAACATGGAAAACAACACAATAGAGGGGATAATTTATACATTTGAATATCTAAAATAACTTATTGGGTGACTAAATGCATAGCTACAACCTTCCACCCAATTTTAGGAATTATGTCCATCTTATACTCTTTCAGATCAAAGGCCACTCCCAAGCTAGGAAAAGTGTCCACTAGGATAAGAAGAAATAATAGAGATATTTCACCTAGATTTATGGACGTGAATAGTGGGCACTACAAAGATTCCCTAAAAAATGGAATTCAAGCATTAGTTAAAAAGACTTATAGAACCCCTTTAATCAATAAGGATCAGTTATCAACATAGGGAGTAAAATAAGCTCATCTTTTAATCTTTAAGTCTCTACTCTCAAAGAAATATAGACTCGGTTACTTAGGTATTAAATTTTAGCCATTAAATATAAGAATCAGCTCTCACATAATAGGCTTGAATCTTGGGTTTTTTAACTCAAAACTCCAATACTAACTTAGATTCTTTAAATAATTAAACATGATTTTCAATAAGCAATAAAGGACTCGGTCCTCCCTAAACATAGCACATAATTAACTCTTATTCTTATAGTAATAAAAATAAAGAGAACATTAGATATTGTAAACTACACAAAGTTATCTATACAAGTAACAAGACCTCTAATTAAGCTTGAGGAACATGGATGCCTAGATAATATCAAGAATAAGAGTATGTCAAATCGACATCTTTTTCTGGAATCAAGTACGACTTCCCTACTTGGTCTCACCACTAGTAAACTTATGTACATAGCATTCATTGAGGTGGTTGGAGTAATAAAACCCATCCTATCCAACAAGACATTAGCTACAAAATGAAAGAAAATATCTCATGGGTAATTCTACCATTGATCAAATTATTGAGATAGAAAATTTCTTACTCAAATGCATCATATGAGATAATTAAACAATACAATGATTTATAAACCAACCTTAAATAAATCCTTAACCTTGTGGAAATCTTAATAAGGATACATAACTTGATATAACAAGAAAATATTGATATGGAAAGAGAGGGAAGTTTATATTTTCATTAAATTTCATGGCCCTCCCAACACCATCCAATAAAAATAAGACATAGATTTCAAAGGTTTATTTTAAACAATTAACTGGGATTGTCCATCTGGAGAGACCAAAATATGCATGCTTCACGAAAAGGGGATTAGTTATCTTACAAAGAGGTTTCCTTTCATAGGGGACACCCTCTATCAAACCACATAAATATCATTTAAAAGGATTACATAAGGAATGAGGTCAATCCTTAATCAAAGGTCGTCTCTCTTCAAGAAATGTTGAGACAGAAATAGTAATAAAGAGAGTTTGCAAAGATCACCCTCTCCATGTGTAAAAGAAATCATTAGATATAATAACGAGGATTGTCCTTTCCTCAAGCAATGGACACACAAAATTTCTTGTAGTATTGAAGGAAATGCAAATGAGGCTGCATAAATTTCCCTCTCCATTCACCAATTTATAAATATATTGAACCGAAGTAGTCTTTATCCCAAAGAGAGAGACACTATATGTCCACTCAACAAATATTAACATAAGGAACTTAGGGGTTGCGCCTTCTCAAGCTAGTAATTAGAAGCAATATAAAAAGGTAGGTATATTCCCTTAATTCATACCACAATCATAACTAAATAGATGCAACAACAATTAAAATCAGAGATGTACATGTAATACCCCAAATTTTCATAAAAATTTAAAATTTTTCTTGGGACAATTAATGTTTAAAATCATCGATAAAAAGGGTAACTTAACTGCTAACAGTTAACATACTAAAGGGTCTAATCTAGAAACTAAAACCAATTCCTTTATTAATTTCTATAACTACATACTTCACTATCTGCATTCATAATTATGTATTGAAAGATTGCTTTAGTAGGTAATGCTCTGAAGTAGTATGAGCTGAAAACAACTATTTGTTTACTATGTACTAAAATTTGTCTCCTATTTAAAATGAAGGAACTTCAGTTCATGCCGAGGCTTACTTAGCTCTTGAAGCTAATGCAGTGAAATGATGATTCTTGTACATGTCTTTTTACAGATAAGACGTTTTGTAATCCAGTTTCAAGATCGAGATTTATTATATCAACTTGCAAAAATAAAATGATAGAATAATTGTTTAGTTTACAGCTTTGAGAAAAAGAAGGTATCAGCAAACCTGTTCCCTTTCCTAATCTTGAATTAGTTAAGTATTTGCAAAACATTAGAGATCTAAGTTTTTTACCATCCTATTCTAGGCTTAAGGATATAATGTTACCTATATAATTTTTTTATATTTATTTAGAGGCATAAGTGCTTGGAATTATAAGCAAGGTAGAAGCTTGTGTCCTTAGCCTAACTATCATTATAACTTGCAAATCTTATAAATTGTCCTATTGTTGGTAAATTAGATCTTACCCCACATGCTACAATATAATATAATAAATCTATAGAAATGTAATTACATAAGCTAATTACCAAAGTAATTACATAAGCTATTGTACTAACGTGCACCAGGATGTTAACTTAAATAAGTATTAATCTATGTCTAGATATGGTTATAAATTATAGAATGATCATAAGCATATGCGATGTAATGATATATGCAAAGTTTAAAATTGATAATGCCAAGGTATATAACATCTATATTGTTTGCAACGCAGGTTCTCACGAGGCCATATGGAACTATAGAGAAAACTCTATCCAAACCCAAGTGATTTGTATGTTAGTGGAATCCATGTGGCTAAAGTTATAGGATAGGGTTTATGTGTTGTAAAACCCTACTACAAAGTCGACCAAACCATAAATTGTCACATCGTATACCATACCTTTTGTTGCTATGAGAAGTGTCGCCAGGCTCATGGCATCATGGGCCTTTGATGCCATCATTTTGTCTCTATGAGTGATGGCCTTTGATGCCAATGTCTAGCTCTGTGAGTGTCTTAACCTGCATATCATCCAAGTTGAATCCTCTGATTGATAGCAATGTGGTCTCTGGTTCTAACTCATAGCTTACTTTTTGGATTTCACTGACAGTGGGGAGATTTGGTTTTCGTTGTAACTTTTACTGTGACTTTCTTGTTCTTGTTGAGGTTTCTAGAGTGTCTTTCTCCTGCATAGCTCTTATCGTGGAATTTTTGTTGATTCCCTTCCCATCCTTCGATGTGATTGTATACTAGAGGTTTACGAGAGGACTCTTCATGGCCGTAAGCACTAAATCTGAAATAGGTAACCCTTTTTTTTATCTATTTAATTGGGCTGTTACCAAGCTTTTTTTTAACTTTAAAAGAACTGTAAGTAAAAATTTACTGTCGTTTTATTCTAAATTTGTGCAGAGTTGAAAAGAGTGGTGGTTTCTAAAACATGGCTCCTAGCTGAGCATAGAGAAAGGTCTGGCAAGTAGCTGTGACTTGGGGCTGCCAACATTGCTCGGTTAATTTGGTAAGCCTCGGCTCCATGACCTGAGGTTCCTTCGATGAAAAATGTGGGGGTCCTGAAAAGATAAAGTCTCGCTATGACTTGAGTTCTCTTGCCATAGCTGCATTTGAACAATTCTTTGGTTGTAAAGGTCGTGTGGCCGTAGACTATTTTGTTTGATTGTTTATATTTTTCTTAGGGTTTTGCAGTTGTAAATACCTTGTTTTTAATTTGTAATGGTTGACAGTCAAAATGGGAGCACTGGCCTGTATAGGAAGGAGTCTTTGTTAGACTTGGGCATCGTGTTTTTTTTGTGTTGTAAACTTCAGTTTGTTTAAGCTTGGATTAATGAAATGTTAAAGAACCTTGTGGTTATTTACTTGTATCTGGTGAAATATTTGATAAAATATAATGCAAGGATTTCGTTGTTTGTAAAAGTCCATAATTTTTCTTTTTCTTTATTATGATGAGGTTATTATGTGGAATTTTAAAGTGAAAACTAGTTTCTGGGTTTTCTTTTTAGTATAAAGATTTATTTAAGAAATAACAGAAGGAAAAAGGGTTTGTCACTAAAACCTGAGTATGACTATGTAAATTTGATTTAGAATAATTTTATTTATCTTTTGTTATTTATTTTACAGTCTAACTCTGTTTCTATGTAAAATTTGTTTAATATAAGGCAATTATAATGTAGATATTATAATTATAAAATGAAGAATTTGATTATTTAGGATATGGATAAATATGTAAAAACCCAATTCTGGAAAGAGGAAAGAAGGAAAGACTTAGTTGACAGTTTTCCTTAATTAGGGTTTGTATTTTTGTTTTAAAATAAAACTCTGCAATTTTGTTGTTTTTACTTTGATGTATTTGATATCTAATGTTTTACTTACAGTATTACTGAAATTACGTAGTTGTTATTTGCAAAACCTAAGTTATTACTATAATTTCATTATACTATTTAAATAATCTAAGTTTCCCATATTTACGTTATTTTTTTGTTTCTATAATAGTTAATAATTATATGTATTTATAATAGGTTAAGCTTATAGATAGTGGTTAATACTGTGTTAAAAAGAACACATTTACACAAATTGTGTATTGGTTTTTAAGAGACCTTATTTTATGATAGTTTATGTTTATGTTTTAAACAGATGTATTTTAACTAAGGAAACTTTTGAAATAGAGGAATCTTTCTTCTAAACATTCCTATAAATATTTAACAGTAGAAAGTAAATAATCATATTCCTACATTTCTTGATTTGATTTAATCATCAAATTTAATTTCACCTATTGTACTAGAGTACTACCTCTTAAGAGGTGTGGAAAAATGCAATCAAGTAATTTATTCATCAGCAAATTTAAAACTAACCTTAATTCAATCTTCCTAAAACATATTTGAATAGAATGTGTCAATCTTGGAACAATAAAAGATTTAACCAACTAACAAAATCATCAGTCATATAGATGCATCAAATCCTAAATTTATACATTCTAGTTTCTATGCTTGCATAAAGAATGTAAAAATCACATTTAGAACTTGGTAATATAGTAGAGGAGACAAAAACCTAAGGAGCCCATTCCTCCCAACCAACTCCTGAAGACAGCTGAGCTGCAAATATTGGGACCCCCAAGCCTGTCTATTGGTCCACCTAGTTGAAATAACTTGGTGAGAGAATAGGTTTAGAAACCCCTGCAAATCCATAGAGTTATTAGCAATAATACTTTTTCCTGTGGCATTAAGAACTCAACCCAAAAAGGCTACACTAGTTCAGTAAATCAGCACTTTCCACTCAAACACTTCTTCCTGTCCCCTCCATCGAATTTCTTGTGCACCAATTTCACTCAGAAATTTCACAAGTAAAGAATGAGTAGCCTCAGCTGAATTCAATGGGTAGTTTTATCAGCATGCCTAGGTCTTTTGGTTCAGTTTTCACTTAATGAGCCACGATCTCTTGTTCCAATTTCTTGGGGAACATGACCACAAAAATAGGGAAGTTTCCTCCTACAACAGCTAGAAGTAGTTTGAGGATGCTGCCAAGTGTCAATATGCTCTCAACCCATCCTATTCCACCAAGTGGCCAATAGACACACTTTTAACATCCTCCTTAAGCTGTTGTCTCGTCTNATTCAGCAATTAAATACAATTATCCTTGACCCCACTTGGTCAATAATTACAAACTTTATAATAAAATTAAAACATAATGTCTCCTAAAACATAAAATGTTTTTTGCAATTTGAGGTATGTGACATACACACCCCCTTAAATATAACAGCATCCTCAATTTTATTTTATTCATCATCCTCAGAGTTTCCCTGGAATAGAATTGGATATGATGCCTACATATGACTCTCCAATTCTTAGGTTCCTTCTTCTGGACTAAGGTGCTTCCATTGCACCTTCACCTGTCAAATGGTGCAATTTCGAAGCAATATCTCCCTTCTGTTGAGGATACAATTTGGTTCCACCAGAAAATCTCCTTTGGGTTCGACCTGCACATCATTCCAATTTATAACTTGAGTAGCATCATGTACATATCTTTTTAAAACAGATATATGAAACACATTATGAACCTTTAAATTTGGCAGTAAAGCTAGTTGATATGCCACCTTTCCCATTCTGGACAGTATTTCAAGGGGCCCACAATATCGGGGTGCCAACTTACCACAACTTCCTAACTTCAAAGAACTATTTTTAGGCCTTACCTTTATAAAAACATGTTCACCCACTTGGAACTCTTTCTGAGTCCATTTAAGATCTTCTTGACTTTTCTATCTGTCTTGTGAAACCTTGAAATCGCTGTGCACCTGCTTTACAATTAACTCCATCTCCTTTAATAGCTCAGGTCCTAGTACTAACATGTCAACTGGGTTACTCCATGAGATGGGAGTATTGCACTTTCGTCCATACATAATTTCAAATGGGTTGTATTTTGTTGAAGCTTGGTAGTGATTGTTATAAGCAAACTCTACCAAGTGTAAGTAATCCTACCATTTACCTGGCTATTCTCTAACATACATCCTTAGCATATCTTCCAATATTTGATTCACCCTTTCAGTATTTTCATCCATCTATGGGTGAAAAGATGTACTAAAATTTAAAGTATTATTCAAGACTTTAAATAAAGACTTCCAGAAATTGCCCATAAACTTAGGGTCTCTATCAAAAATTATAACTTTTGGTATCCCATGTAAATGAAATATTTGTTTCATGAATATATCAGCAATATTAGCAGCCTTGTAGGTGGTCTTTACTGGTATAAAATGAACTACTTTATTGAGTTTATCAACGACTACCATTATCGAATCATTCTGATTCTGATTTCTAGGTAGACCTGTAATAAAATCAAGACTGATTATTTCTTATTTCTAGCTAGGGATGGGTAATGGCTATAATAAACCGGCTGGATGTTGGTGTTCAATTTTAACCTGTTGACATTCAAAGCACTTGGCAATGTATTCTGCCAGTTCATTCTTCATATTTGGCCAAAAATAATCTTTCTGTAACATGGTTATAGTCTTTTGATAACCAGGATGTCTTGAGTAAGGAGTCTTATGTATTTCATTTAAAATCAGCAGCTTAATTTTAGGTACATTAGGTATATACAGCCTATTTTTTTAAAGTATTAATCCTTTATCATTTAGACTATACCCTGTACTTAAAATTTCAGTTAAATTTTTTGTTACTTTAGCTTGTAGTTTCTGATAGTTTTCAACCAATTTTACTCCTTCCTCCAACTGATCTTCTAAATCTATTTTATATGTGCTAATTTCTGCCAGAAAGTTCAGTCTTGCATTTCTACTTAGAGCATCTACGACTTTATTTTCTTTTCCCTTAATATGTTGGATCTTGAAATCGTGCTCGCTAAGGAAAGCTAGCCACCTAGCTTGCCTCACGTTTAAATTCGGTTGATCCAACAAATATTTTAAACCCTTATTATCTTTCATTAACATAAATTTAAGCATGTATGACAACAAATCTTCAAAGCATGGCACCAAATCTTCAAAGCATGTATGATGAAATCCAACTCTAAATCATAAGTAGCATAGTTTTTCTCATGAATTTTAAGCTTCCTAGACTTGTATGCAATTACGTGTCCTTCTTGAGTTAAGACCCCACCTAGACCATCGTTGCATGCATCAGTGCATACAGCAAAGTCCTTATTAGGATCAGCAATTCTTAAGATTGGTGCAGTAGTTAATAATGTTTTTAATTTCTTAAAAATTTCTTCGCACTTTTGATTCCACTCGAATTTATTTTCTTTCTTCTGTAAAGAATTTATGGGATTTGTGATTCTTGAGAACCCCTCAATGAATCTTCGATAGTAACCGGTAATCTCCATGAATGATCGCACGTCAGTCACATATTTTGGGACCGACCATTATTCAATTGCTTTTATCTTTTCTAGATCAACTGAGATCCCCTCTTTAGTTATTACATGGCCCAAGTATTGCATTCTATCCTTAAAGGAATCACACTTAATAAATTTAGCATAAAGCTGATGTTCCCTTATCTCTTGTAAAACAATTTTTAAGTGCTCCTCGTGTTCTTCTATAGACTTAGAATAAATTAAAATATCATCAATGAAAACAACTACTAATTTATCCAAATACATTATTCATTAAACACAATAAGACAACCGGGGCATTAGTGAGCCCAAATGGCATGACAAAAAACTCATAGTGACCATATTTGGTCCTAAAAGATTTTTTTTAAATGTCTTCATCTTTGATCCGAAGTTGATGGTAACCAGATCGTAAATCAATATTTGAAAATACAGTTGCTCCACGTAACTGATCAAACAAATCATCCATGCGGGGAAACAGGTAAATATTTTTAATGGTCATTTTATTAAGTTCACGGTAGTCAATGCATTAGCATAGAGTAGCCTCCTTCTTTTTAACGAAAATGACAAGTGCTCCCTAAGGAGACACACTTGGTCTTATATACTTTTTATCAATAAGTTCCTTTAACTGTGATTTTAATTCATTTAGTTCCAATATATTCATTCGATGAGGAGATTTTGAGCTGGGCACTGCACCAAGTACCAACTCAATAGTGAAATCTAATTCCCTTTTCAGAGGTAGTCTCAGAATTTCTTCCGGAATTACATCTGAATGCCACCTAAGGATTGGAATATCTTCCCGTTTTAGTTTATCTTCATTATTAAGTTTTTCTTCATCAGTTACAGTTACAACAAAAGGCTTTACAACCCTTCTGAACAGCTCTCTTTAATTGCAAGGCAGAGATTTGTCTAATAGTTGTTTTCCTAGGAATTCATGTTACGGTTACTGTTTCTCCTTCATTATTTACGCATGTAAAAGTTTTACCATTCTAACCAGTCCATACCAATTAAAATGTCATAAGAGCCTAAAGGAAGTACATTTAGCTTCACAAAAGTTTCAAACTGATTCATAATTACAATGCAGTCTTTTACAAAACTAATCACTTTTCTTTTTTCTCCTGAGCTAGTTGAACTAGCCATGATTTTGCAAACTTGTCTACTGATAAATTTCATTTTTATACTAAATTAGGAGAAACATAACTCAATTTATCCCATGGGTCAATTAATATAGAAATGGGTGTTTGATTCAGATTATCTTCTACTTCCACCATGGAAGTTTGATAATCATCCTGCCTATTTTCCAACGCCACGTTGATCATGGGCATCCCCCTTGTTAAGTCACCAACAATAATCTCCTCATGCATTGTCTGAATGTTGATGACAGTCTTCTTTCTGTTAAGGCATACTGATGCATATTGAGGTCCATTACAATCCCAACACTTTATTGGTTCTTTACGTTCATTATTCTTAACGTAGTTGTTGTGATTATTAGCAGCTTCTTTATTTCTAGGGCCATTAGGGTTTGACTGTGAGTTACCTTTATTTCCTTGGAAATTCTTATTAGGAAAGTTACGTGTGTTATTATTCCTAAAATTGCGGTTAGATATGAAACCCTTCTTCTTATGTTAAAAATTATTAGACCTCTTAGCCTTCCAGTTTGGCATGCTTTCCCTTTTTCGGTTCTTCTCATAGAAAAAAAAAATCACATAGCCTCCTCAAGGGTTTTTGGATGATCATATTCAGTTCTGTCTTTAATGTGAAAAGCTAAATAGCTTAGAAACCGCTGCACCTTAGGCTTCTCATCCACAATGTAAGGCACGTAACATAGTAAAGTTAAAAATTTACTGTTTAATTCCTTCATATTCATAGTTCCCAACTTCAGTTCATAGAATTCTTTAGCTCACTCTTCATAATACTGTTCCGACATAAACTTCTTTTTAAAGTATTTTTTTAAAGGTACTCCAGTTAATGTTATTTTCCTTAATACCTTTTACTCGTTTTAAATCCTGCCACCAGATATTTACCTTTCCAGTTAAGTTGTAAATGGTCATTCTTGCTTTTAACTGGTTGGAGTAATTATAGGTTTGGAAATACTTCTTCATTCCAAACAGCCATGCTTCGGCTTCCTCTCCTTTCTCAGTTTCACCGCTGAAATTTGGTGGTTTTATCTTCTTAAATTCTCCCGAAATTTCCTCATAAGAATTAAATTTTCTTTTTCTAGAATGGTAATTATCCTCACTACTATCACTAGAGTGTTGGCGATTCTTTCTATGTGAGTCACCATAAATTTCAAAGGACGAACTACTTTCAATTTTAGATTGTTTGGACTTTTTACTTGTATGTTGGTAGGATGTATTTTCGGATCCTATATGTTTATATTTCCCTTCACTCTGAAATTTTTCCATCAGTATCTGGTTTAGCTTTTCTTGAGCTCTTAGAATTATTTCATTCTCTTTTTTAATTGTTTGCATTTCAGTTCTTAATTCTTTAACAGTTTTTAATAATTCTGAAGAGTTGTTAGTTATTTCTTCCTTAACTTGTACTCTTCTAGAATTACTTTGTTCATTTAATCGGGACCCTTCATCTGCATATTTTTCGAGTCTTTCCATACCTGCAGTTCTAGCTCAGAAAAATTTTATGTTAACAACATTTCAAAAGAAAAATAATAAATCAGTTATGCATGCATTTTATTTATTGTTTCTCTACGTAGGTTGAGCCACATTCAGGCCTAATGTCTGAACATGTGCTCTGACACCATATGTAATACCCCAAATTTTCATAAAAAATTAAAAAATTTCTTGCGACAATTAATGTTTAAAATCATCAATAAAAAGGGTAACTTAACTTCTAATAGTTAACATCCTAAAGGGTCTAATCTAGAAACTAAAACCAATTCCTTTATTAATTTCTATAACTACATACTTCACTATCTGCATTCATAATTAACTATTGAAAGATTGATTTAGTAGGTAATGCTCTGAAGTTGTATGAGCTAAAAACAACCATTTGTTTACTATGTATTAAAGTTTGTCTCCCGTTTAAATTGAAGGAACTTCATTTCATGTCGAGGGTTACTTAGCTCTTGAAGCTAATGCAGTGAAATGATGATTCTTGCACAGGTCTTTTTACAGGTAAGACGTTTTGTAATTCAGTTTCAGGATCGATATTTATTATATCAACTTGCAAAAGTAAAATACTAGAATAATTGTTTAGTTTATAGCTTTGAGAAAAACAAGGTATTGTCAAACCTATTCCCTCTCCTAATCTTGAATTAGTTAAGTATTTGCAAAACATTAGAGGTCTAAGTTTTTAACCATCCTATTCTAGGCTTGAGGATATAATGTTACCTATATATATTTTTATTTATTTATTTAGAGGCATAAGTGCTTGGAATTATAAGCAAGGTAGAAGCTTGTGTCCTTAGCTTAACTATCATTATAACTTGCAAATCTTATAAATTGTCCTATTGTTGGTAAATTAGATCTTTCCCCACATGCTACAATATAATATGATAAATCTATAGAAAAGTAAGGCAATACCTTATTTACTTTTACCAAAGTAATTACATAAGCTATTGTATTAACATGCACCATGATGTTAACTTAAACAAGTATTAATCTATGTCTAGATATGGTTATAAATTTGAGAATGATCATAAGCATATGCGATATAATGATATATTAAAATTTTAAAATTGATAATGCCAAGGTATATAACATCTGTATTGTTTGCAACACAGGTTCTCACGAGGCCATACGGGACTATAGAGAAAACTCTACCCAAACCCAAGCGATTTGTATGTTATTGGAATCCATGTGGCTAAAGTTTAGAGGATAGGGTTTATATGCTGTAAAACCCTACTACAAAGTCAACCCAACCCTAAATTTTTGCGTTGTTTACCATACCTTTCGCTGCTATCAGAAACGCCTCCAGGCTCATGGCATCATGGGCATTTGATGCCATCGTTTTGTCTCTCTGAGTGGCAGCCTTCGATGCCAATGTCTAGCTCTATGAGTGTCTTAACTTGCACATCAGCCAAAATGAATCCTCTGATTGATAGCAGTGTGGTCTCTAGTTCTAACTCCCAGCTTACTTTGTGGATTTCACTAACACTAGGGAGATTTGGTTTTCACCGTAACTTTTACTGTGGATTTCTTATTCTCATCTAGATTTCTAGAGTGTGTTTCTCCTAAATAGCTCTTTCTGTGGAGTTTTTTTTATTCCCTTCCCATCCTTCAAAGCGGTTGTATACTAAAGGTTTATGAGAGGACTCTTCATGGCCATAAGCACTAAATATGAAACAGGTAACCCTTTTTTTATCTATTTAATTGGGCTGTTACCAACCTTTATTTTCAACTTTAAAAGAACTGTAAGTAAAAATTTACTGTCGTTTTATTCTAAGTTTTTGCAGAGTTGAAAAGAGAGGAGGTTTTGAAAACATGGCTCCCAATTGAGCATGGAGAAAGGGTCAGCAAGTAGTTACGACCTCGAGCCACCAACATTGCTCTATTAATTTGGTAAGCCTCGGCTCCATGACCTGAGGTTCTTTCAATGAAAAATGTGGGGGTTCTGAAAATATAAAGTCTTTCCGAGACTTGAGTTTTCTTGTCGTAGCTATGTTTGAACAATGCTTTGGTTGTAAAGGTCGTGTGGCCGTGGACTGTTCCGTTCAATTGTTTATATTTTTCTTAGGGTTTTGTAGTTGTAAATACCTTGTTTTTAATTTGTAACGATTGACAGTAAAAATGGGTGCAGTGACCTGTGTAGGAAGGAACCTTTGTTAGACTTGGGAATCGTGTTCTTTTTGTGTTATAAACTTCAATTTGTTTAAGCTTGGATTAATGAAATGTTGAAGAACTTTGTGGTTATTTACCTGTATCTGGTGAAATATTTGATAAAATATAATGCAAGGATTTTGTTGTTTGTAAAATTCCATAATTTTGATTTTTTTTGTTATGATGAGGTTATTATGTGGAATTTTAAAGTGAAAACTAGTTTCTAGGTTTTATTTTTAGTATAAATATTTATTTAAGAAATAACAGAAGGAAAAAGGGTTTGTCACTAAAACCCGAGTATGACTGTGTAAATTTGATTTAGAATAATTGGATTTATCTTTTGTTATTTATTTTAGTATATAAATGATAAACAGTCTAACTCTGTTTCAGTGTAAAATTTGTTTAATATAGGGCAATTATAATGTAGATATTATAATTGCAAAATGAAGAATTTGATTATTTAGGATATGGATAAACATGTAAAAACCATATTTTGGAAAGAGGAAAGAAGGAAAGACTTAAAGTTGAGAGTTTTCCTTAATTAGGGTTTGTATTTTTGTTTTAAATTAAAACTCTGCAATTTTGTTGTTTTTACTTTGATGTATTTGATATCTGATGTTTTACTTATAATATTACTGAAATTACTTAGTTGTTATTTGCAAAACCTAAGTTATTAATATAATTTCATTATACTATTTAAATAATCTAAGTTATCCCTATTTATGTTATTTTCCTGTTTCTATAATAGTTAATAATTATATATATTTATAATAGGTTAAGCTTATAGACAGTGGTTATTACTTTGTTAAAAAGAACACAATTACACAAACTGTGTACTGGTTTTTAAGAGACCTTATTTTATGATAGTTTATGTTTATGTTTTAAATAGATGTATTTTAACTAAGGCAACTTCTAAAATAGAGGAATATTTCTTCTAAAAATTCCTATAATGATTTAACACTAGAAAGTAAATAATCATACTCCTACATTTCTTGATTTGATTTAATCATCAAATTTCAGTTCACCTACTGTACTAGAATACTACCTCTTCAAAGGTGTGGAAAATTTATTTATCAGCAAATTTAAAACTAACCTTAATTCAATCTTCCTAAAATATATTTGAACAGAATTTGTCAATCTTGGAACAATAAAAGATTTAACCGACTAACAAAATTATCAGTCATATAGATGCATCAAATCCTAAATTTATACATTCCAGTTTCTATGCCTGCATAAATAAAATAAAGTAAAAATCACATTTAGAACCTGGTAATATAGTAGAGGAGACAACAACCTAAGGAGCCCGTTCCTCCCAACCAACTCCTGAAGACAGCTGAGCTGCAAATCTTAGGACCCCTGAGCCTTTCTACTGGTCCACCTGGTTGAAAGCACTGGGTGAGAGAATAGGTTTAGAAACCCCTACAACTCCATAGATTAATCAACAGTAATATTTTTTCCTGTGGCAGTAAGAGCTCAGCCCAAAACAGCTGCACTAGTTCGGTAAATCAACACTTTCCACTCAAACACTACTTCCTGTCCCCTTTCACAAGTAAAGAATGAGTAGCCTCAACTGAATTCAACGGGTAGTTTTATCAGCATGCCTAGGTATTTTGGGTCAGTTTTCACTTAATGAGCCACCTGCTCTTGTTCCACTTTCTTGGGGAACATGACCACAAAAATAGGTAAGTTTCCTCCTGCAATAGTGAGAAGTAGTTTAAGGATGCTGCCAAGTGTCAATCTACTCTCAACCCAGCCTATTCCACCAAGTGGCCAACAGACACTCTTTTAACAGCCTCCTTAAGATGTTGTCTCATCTTTTATTTATTAATTAATAAAATATTCAGCAATTAAATACAATTATCCTTGACCCCACTTGGTCAATAATTCCAAACTTTATAATAAAATTAAAACATAAAGTCTCCTAAAACATAAAATATTTTTTGCAATTTGGGGTATGTGACAGTACATGCCTCCATATTTCCTTTGTAACAACATAGACATAAGTAGAGAAGCGCCCTCATGGTAGACTCATGGATTGGGTTCTCTTTCAATAAACAATAAGGATAGTGGTGCGCATTTATTTATTTTTTCTCCAACTTAAAACTATAATGTCTCTTGAAACATAGAGATTAATAGGGTTTAAATAATGTAGGAGAGATAAAAATGGATACTACCTCCTTCCCTTTACGGGAAGAAGATAATTGTTTCCTCCTTGCAATTGGGTCCCATAATGAGAGAGAGACCTTTCTCTCTTCACACAATTTTCTTGTTAAAGAAATGTAATTGTGAAATATATTATATTTTGTGTTATTTTTTGTATTACCCCTTTTTGAGATGTTGTTCCTCTGATTAGGGATGTCATTGATGTAATTGGTCATGTAAAGTATTGAGGCAAAACCTCCATTGTATGTCGGATATGTAGGCCTCTCCACTTATCAATATAAATAAGGGAGGCACTGCCCTCATTTGGACACAAGTAGAACACTCAAGCAGTTGCGCTGGAGAGAAGGAGTAGTCCATATGGGAGAGATGAAGAAATAAAGTATTTTTCTTGTGGTTTTATAAGTATTATTCTTTGCATATTACACTTCACTTGGTTAAAGTCTATATCAATGAATGTTTTTTGGGTTTCCTCCCCCATTAGGGTTTCCCAGGATAAATGTTTTTGTTGTTTTGTGTGGTTGTGCTTGTCTTTCTTTCAGTGATCCATTTGTATATGGTTATGATGTTATGATACTAAGTGTTTCTAGATATTGTATAACCATTGAAATATTAACATGGTATCATATCCACCCTGAAATAACTCTTTGTGCGTATGAAACACTGCTACAAGTGCAACTACTAGAGATTAGGGGTTCATGCTTGAAAACCCTACAAGACAAAATATAGTCATATTGGGACTTTTGATATAACTCGATATTTGAGAAGGATTAAGAGATGAAAATTTGATCGGAAGAAGATGAAATATTCATGTACCTTTCATGTGAATTTAATCCACAAATGTGTTATATTTTAGGAGATATGATTCCTCCAAAATAGCTTTCCAACCTCCTCCAAAATCCAGTCTAAAACAAGATACCTAGGGAGAATTTCTATATCTCAGGATAGGAAGGTCCAAATGAAATTTAGCAAGATGTTGCAGATAGGTCACAAACTTTAGTTTTTTTGTTCAAAGTTTCACATCTTGAAGGTGGAACAGTGACGCGTGGAATTCCGTACAAGTTATCTATGCTAAACAATCCTAAAACAAGTCACCTTAAGAAAATTATAATAAGTCCCACTTGGATAATCCAATTATTCTCTAACCTATGAGGTTGGAAAGAAGAAATAAAAGGCTATATCAGAATGAAGTTTTGTACCTTTAGGAGCAAAAAATTGATATATATAGTAGAAACGAGATTAAGCAATTCTGCAGAAGAAATTGAAGGAACTAGGGCTTCCTTTTCTGGTAACTTCCCTCCACCGATCAGTTTAAAAAGGAGGACTATTAAAATATCCCTAGGAGGATGAATATTTGTATGTAATAATTTTCTCATTCTGTGGATTTTTAATCTTTGAACTAACACTGTTGTCGAGGAGAACTAGAGCATCAGATATTTCACAGTTTTGTCCGCAGTTTTGGGAAAATGAGTATGTTGCTCAGATTTCCTTGAGGAGGTGCATATTTCTATCCAAACATATCTAAAATATACCTAATTTGAGAAATTAGGGTTTCTTTATCAAACCCTAGGTCCACTAAAAGCATTCTTCCAGAAAATATTTCATCAAGTTGAAGCAATCTCATTGGTAATTTCTATCCTCTCTATTTCCATTTTGGGTTCTCATTTTTATCATGATGACAAACAATACCAAGATTGAGGACAATATTGAAGAATCCAAAAAATATCAAGCATGGAAGTATAGAGTGCTTCTCATTATTGAAGAATCATGACTTGGAGAACTATTTCAAATAAGAATTTGTAGATCCAAAGGGAGATGAAGACAAAGAACAATAATGACTTAGTCAAATCCAAGAGGATTATTTCTGTCTCCATTGGATCTTGCATGTATCATCCTTAAAGACTCTCAAGGATATGTTTGATGCAATGGACAGCTTGTATGAAGGAAAGAACATCAACAAGAAGATGATCTTGACAATGCAACTGAAGGATATAAAGATGTAAATTTAAAAAATCATTTAATGTTACTTCGTAAGAATCTCTGAGATCAAGGAGAAACTAGAATTCATTGGAGACAATGTCGAAGAAGCAGAAGTAGAGATTACAACCTCAAATGTCCTCCAAAGCTCACAGGATTCATTCATTCAAGGAGTATGTGCAAAACAGAAGCTTATCTCCTTCAGTAGAGTATGGGAAGAATGCACACAAGAAGAATCTTGACTCGTAACAAGACAAGAGAATATGGGAGCAACTGAAGATCAAGCTCTCAAAGTTCAGTCCAAGAATAAATCATAGAAAGAAGGAGTATTGTCATCACAATATAATACAAAATGAATCCTTCCAAACATTCAATGCTACACTTATGACGAGAAGGGAAACTACTTCATATGTTGTCACATAAATAAAGCTTCCTTCGGCAAGAAGTCAAACAAGAAAAAGATCATGCTCACACCACTAAAGATGATGAACCAATTAATAAAAGATTCATAGAAGAAAAAGAAAGATTCCTCAAGAGATGAGGAATATGAATTCTACTAGTGAAGACAAAGACCATACGCTTATCCATTTAAGTATTTGGATAAGTAATGTAGTTACACTCATAACCAATACACAGGTTCCCAGAATCATATGATGAAGTAGAAGGCTCCACTTATCTTGCAAGGACATAAGGATCAAGAAGGATTCTACCAAAAAAAAAATTATAAGTATTTGAATTGGCATTTCCTATATATCTAGTTGCTTAAATAACATTATTTAGATGTGTACATATTTATGTTCAAGTAAATGTATTATGCATGATTAGAATTTTTGCATTAACGAACAATATACTACTAATATGCATGTGATGGGTAAGTGGCCTATGGTGCTATACAACATTCCATTTCTACTTATCTAGAATGAAACCTCTTTGCTGACGTATTGGCATTAGTATACAATCTCAATAATGTTATGGTAGAGTTGGAAAGAATCTAGAAAGTTTTTGTGTGTATACAGGATATGGATGAAAGTTGTATTGGATAACATAGTTGCATGATTATATATGTATGCATAATAATTTGCCATTATGAATATGTCATATGAAATGTTTCTAACCATGTACATGATGTATTTGACTTGTAGGAAATATCGTGTGCAATCAACTACAAGAAAATAAGGATGAGACTTGTTCTGAAGAACAAGTGATGACAGTTCAGTTAGAATATTCATTATAATAAACATACATGAAGATGAAATTGAATCTCCCAGGTTCAGAGACACCGTGGAGAAAGAAAGAGCTTTAGAATAATATAAGAATCACGATATGACCTAAAGAGAGCGATAGATCCACATCAAGAGATGAAGGTCATCTTGGGAAAAAGAGATAATTCAAGATGAATAAAAGTATGAAGAGACTTCCAATGAAAGTAAGAGGCCTCATATACACTCTAGTTATGTGGAACTTTTGAGTGACATCATTGATGAATATTCTTCCATCTATAAAGAAGTATCCAAAGAAAAATGGAATAAAACTATGATAAAAGAATAAAAGTTAATCATGGGGAATGATGTCTAGGATGTAGTTCTGAGACCTAAAGGGAAGTCCGTAGTTTCTTCCATGTGGACGTACAAGATCAGGTATGCAGTAGGTGGAATCATATAGGGATACAAAGAAAGGTTCATGGTTTCTCTCAAAAAGAGGGAGTAGACTATGAAATGACATACTCCATTGAGAATACACACTTTTCCAGTGAAGTAGAAGTGTATATCAAACAGATAACTTCATGTGCCACAAAAGGATTTGTATGAGCTCAAACAATACCCAGGGATAAGCACACCCAGTTACATGAGGCACTTGAAGATCACCTAGAGTGATGAAGATCTTAACCTTTTATACAAGTTTGAATATGGAAGTATATAGAGGAAGGCAAGCTCATAGATGGGTACAAGAGGAACTTTTAAACAAAGTTCAATATAGAGGATCTTGGTATATAGTGATGGATACATAGAAAATTAGTAGCAGAGGATGCTACCTGTCACTCTAGTATATAACATTTTGATGCATAGAGTAAAAATACAGAAGGAGGATGATGCTTTGCTTCAGAGGGAGTGACTGCAGCAAATCTTCAAGTTCAACATGGTACGACAAGATGGAGAACTTCCTTATGGACTAAGGCTTTACAAAGAGTAAATCGGGTTCCACCCTTTACTTTAAGGTTGAATGTGAAAGATTGGTATGTGTCGATGACATGACAGGAGAGGGAGAACTCATTGTAGAAGCAAAGAGGAAGTACTAGAAAGAGCACCTCAGGATGATGTTTTAGTTTGGGATCAGGTATGATCTCATGGCTTAGCAGAAAGCAAACCATTTTTTCCTTAAGTATGATGGAGGATGAGTACATTGTATCATGTTCATCCTATAGTGAAGAAATATCGCATCGTAAATTATTGGCAGGATTGTTTGATGCTGAGATAGATGCAACTGATATTTATTGTGACAACCAGAGTTGAATCAAGCTAACAAAGGAATCGATGTTTCATAAAGTCCAGGATATGGTGCAGAGAGAAGCCTTGAATCTCCAGTATGTTCCTACAAAGGAACAAGTTGTTGATGTGTTGACTAAGCCTCTATCTCGTGTAAATCTTAAGCACTTTCAAGACAAGCTTGGTGTAGTCTGAAAGGACCTCCCTATAAAGAGGTAGTAATGATAAGAGAATGGGTTGGTAACGATATGCAAGTACATATAAGTCCAGTCAATTTTTCTAGTATTGTTACGGAGAAAACATCCTATGGCTTGGGTTGAACCACAATAGACAGTATGGCACCAGAAATCAATCCACTTCCAATATGCTAAAGATATAAAAAAGACTAACACTAAGGGATCAAATGTGTACCTTATTCTGGATGTTCATAGAATATCCACATTGAGATTTCAATCACACTTGTACCTACATTCCATCCTCAACAGCAATGAAATACACAAGCATGATAGATATTAAGTGTTAGAATCTAATCTAGCATATTCAAATCCAATATATGATCAAAGAAACTACCTCCATGGATACCAATATTCATAGTTACACATATAATGGATTAGAAATGGATATTTATATTAATGTAAACAAAGATATAAATGACAACCTCTTTCAACACCTCGTCGAAGTCGAAAAACCAAGTCCACCTAGGGCTCCACCACTTCAATCATACATATCAAGGAAAGCTTACAAAGACAAAGGTAATATTGGGAAAGAGCACCAATGGATGCTCCAAGGAAAAAGGGATGCAGCCTCAAGTATGCAAGAATGGGGTACAATTCCACTATAGTATATTTTCTCTCACAAGTTCCCCCCCTTCAATGCTTCCAAGTAGCTCAATATATAGCCCCTCAATGAGAAGTGAAGGGTAGAATATGAGAATTTCCCGACATAT
Source organism: Pseudotsuga menziesii (assembly GCA_001517045.1). Taxonomy (NCBI): domain Eukaryota; kingdom Viridiplantae; phylum Streptophyta; class Pinopsida; order Pinales; family Pinaceae; genus Pseudotsuga; species Pseudotsuga menziesii. The sequence goes on along the minus strand of LPNX010746737.1, from coordinate 1,015,216 downwards.
GGAAGGCCAAGAGTCAAGTTATTCATTACTTGATGAGGGAAAACTCCAAATATTTACTTTTTGAGCATATTTCTTGATGTTGGGTCATAGTGGAGCAAGCTACATGTACAAGCGGATTGTAAGATGGTGACCCGTGTATACCTATAAACATGATTTTTAAAGGGATATTCTGGAGCATCAAATTAATACTGAGAAAAGGGGGTACAAGGAGTATGCATAAGCACAGGGATAGGCCATAAAAACATGATCTCCCAAGTATGTAAAATCCATCTATAACAGATGCCCCCTAATGTGTGAGGTCAGAGGGGAACATGATGGTTGAAATACATTACAATATTCCTAGAAGTGGAGTAATGAATACCCAGGTAGAAAAACCGGTTGCACATCAGTACAATACAATGCTATATCTCCGTATGTGACTGCAAATATGAAGTGTAGAATTCCCTGGATATATAATAGTACAATGGCCATGAATAGGCATAATAGACATATGTCACATGTGGTCATTGCCATGTACAATATATAGTGAACAATATCCTAATACTGAATGAATTCATCTGATGGTACACTAGAATCTGGTCATGAGAACTGATATCTCATAGATACTAGCACAATCAAGTAGGTAGCATATATGAAATTCCACCAACACAAATTTCCACTAGTACATGTCCCATCATGTGAATAAAGGTGTCGAGGTCGAACATGATGGGACATTGTCTGATTACCGGTCATTGATGTATATCGTTAAAAAATGTGATATATCCCACCGATAATGATAATGGGAATCAAGGTACATAGTGCAATAAAACATGTGTGAATGGATGTTGAGGTAAAAAACTTGAGAGAGTCCATCGATCATGGGACATTGATGTATTCCCAAATATGTCGATGGTGAGAGATCAAGTCTCAAGGCACTCAATGGACTCTAGATCCCTATTCTAGAATAAATGATCTGAATCCGATGGAATGGAATCCATTGAAAGGAGGGAATTAAGGCATCCCCCATCAACCAACATGAGGTACACAGCAATGCTGGATAATTTGGAAAAAATTGGACGAACCATATGTGCACAAACCAGTAACTGTATCAGGAATGGATGACATGCAAAGAAAAGGTAACTGAGGAATGGCCAACCCAGGATAAAACTTCCTTCAACCAAGAGCATAAGGAATATGAAGACTCATAGGAATCATAGACTCAACATGGAAATTGGGACAACTCTGTGACACAGGAGGCATCGAGAGGCTCCATAGGGACTGGAAGCATAACTGGTTGGTGGAGAAAACTCAGAGTAACATGTACATCTCCTAAATTCATACTAATAACCCAACCAATAGATGGAATATACATTTCTATGTTCAAAGACGACACAACACGACAACTGCCAAATAGAAGGTAATATCATTTCTCATCCGAATTTTTATGTTTTTTTTTGTCTTTTTTATATTGGGAATCTTGAAAAATAATGAAATTACTTATAGTACAAAACTAGGAGGAAACTAGTGTCGCGGGTAAGAAAACTAGTTCTAAGCAGTGGAACATATCTATGCTTAATGCAAGGAATCATGTGTAGGATAAGGACAATCGAGGGGATGTCTCCTCTAGGTATGGGATAATCAAGTTGCAAAAGATATATGGAAAGATATGCTTGGCTATGATTGAGACAAGCTTAGACTATATGGCTTATAAAACTGAATCGGGGAGCCGACATAAGGCTTAATACGACAAGAGGACACATGAAATGCAATTACAACTTGATATAAATGGGAGTCCCTTCGAGAGATAGCCAGAATAAAGTTCAATAAATAATATGAGGTTCTTTCTAAAAGACATGGCAGAACTACAAGGGACTCCCATATTTAAGGGAGGACACTCAGCATGGGTGCCAAACGACAAAGCATGATCTATCTAGGGAACCCATGAGTAGGACATCTCTACCACTTACGTAATGTCACTTCTAGTTGCAATGTGAAGGTTTTGTAACATCACAAAGTGGGTTTGTACCTATGGTTAAGGTGACAAGGTTGTGGGATAACTTATGATGCATGCAGGAAAGTGGTCATATCCTATATGCCATTTTAGTGTTATACCTGTCATGGGAATGAAGGAGAAAAATTCTTGACGAGAGTGCACAAAAATGGAACATACACAACAATAATAGTCTAAACAGCTGGAAATAGTCAGTAAACATTCAAAACTATAGAATATAGGGAGGATTGGTCATGATAAATGCATTCGAAGGAATCAGTGTCGTGGACGATTGGACATAAGTAGGAAAGTAAGATGTAGAACCAGCATTCACGTATCCACTACCAACCCCATGGGAATGAACACTAGTGTTAATACCAAATGAAGGGAGTGAAAATCATCCACAAATGGAGTAGAGGGTGGAATATGACCACTCGTGAATCTATGAGCAAGGTAAGTGGGTGTGTTTCCCCCAAATCCAACACCAAGGTCTGCACTAGGACTGGTGGCAGGTGACAGGATAGTAGTAGTGATGTCAGGCATGCTGAACATAAAAGGACCTATACTCAAGGAAACATAAAGGGACTCAAGTAACCACTATCCAAAAATTCAACTAGCGCACAAAGAGCACACCCCTAAGTAAATATAAGTCAGATGCAAACAATACAAGAGGGAGGATAAGTGAGCTACTGAATGCAGCAGGTATGTCTCACCTAGGAGATGCATGAGACTCCCATACACTACAAGCAGAGGTGTGTAACCAATTATAGTGGCCCTCAGCTTCAAGGCATATAGAGAATGTGCTATCTGACCCCTACCTGGCGAAGACACTCATAGAATAAAATCTACAAGTACCCCTTGTGATACCTAGGTAAGGAAACTAAGGCCAATTCAATATAACCAATGCTCAGGAAAATAGTCACGGGAGAGATATACCGTATGGGAAGGGTAACAAAGCCCGATGCACGAAAGCACCAAAGGTACCTCAAAATCCCCTAGATACAAATAAAATCCTAGAAATATATCTGGTTCTCAACAGAAAGTGGCAAGGGAATATCCCCACCACTAACATGTGTGATTCCTCGTGCTTAACTCGTGTGTAAGAGGAGCCTCCTAAGAACACCAATTTTACCAATTATTTCACTTCTCACTTCTCACCTGGACAGACACTCTATTCTAAGACTCTACAACCTAAGCTTTTTTGTGCACCTCCATCAAATAAATATTGTAATCAATTTTAAGTTAAGAATTAATTTTAATGGTTATGATTACTCAAGGGTAATGAACAAGAAACTAGCGATATTATGACTTGGCAGTGAAATAAATATGCACACCTAAAAATCAATGCCAAGAGAAACATGTTTTAAACATGAAAAAGGGGGTATGCCACTACATGAAATGCAACATTTTATTTCAAATGTCAATGCAATCCTTCCTATATGAAATCCTAAACTCTACTCTCATCCAAGCAATATAATGCAAGTACCTCCTTAAATGCATTAGTGAGATGCAAGCAAGTATGCAACTATACAGTTATTTTTATTTCCAATATAGAATGAAAATGGAATAAAACTCATTGAAATTCTCAGTCTCTATAGCAAGAAACAAATAGAATCGAATCAAGACACTGAGATTAAAAGACTAATGCACTAATGGAAAAAAAGGAGATAAATGACTAGAACTACTTTCAAAGAAAAATATATGAAAAAGGGTCTCTGGTCATAAAAGAAGCAATCAACGGACAGCATAGGAACCTAGGAAGACTTATCCACACTCACAACCCACCCAACACCTTCCCACGTCAATAACTCAATAAAAATGGAGGATGTACGTGTTTTTTCAAATAACAGTAGCATATGTACACAACTAGGTAGAGCACAACCCGCATGTATGTACACGGCTGTATATTCTATGAACCATGTACACACAGAAGAAGGTGGTAAAAATTAGGTGTAAGGTTGAACCACTCTAGGGAACTGTCAATGAATGAACATAATACCAAATGTGACATAGAAATGGGGAGAAACAAAGAGAAAGTCAAGCAAATCATGCACCCAAACCCCAACAAAAATGAAGTCCCTAGTGAAGTCACCAATTCTGTTATAGAGAAAACTTCCTATGGATTGGGGTGGACCACAATAGACAGTATGACACCAGAAACCAATCCACTTACAATATTATAAATATATAAACAAGGTTAACACTAAGGGGTGATAAGTGTACCTTATTCCGGACGTTCATCGAATATCCCTGTTGATCTTTCAATCACACTTGTACCTACATTCCATCCTCAACAATAATGAAAGACACAAGCATGATAGATATTAAGTGTTAGAATATAATCTAGCATATTTGAATCCAATATATCATCAAAGCAACTACCTCCATGGATACCAATATTCATAGTTACACATATAATGGACAAGAAATGGATATTTCTATTAATGTAAATAGAGATACAAATAACAACCTCTATCGGAACCTCATCGAAATTGATAAATCGAGTCCTCCACTTGGGCCTCCACCACTTCAATGCTCCATATCAAGGAAAGATCACAAAGATAAAAGTAAGCTTTGGAAAGAGCATGAATGGTTTCTCTAAGGATAAAGGGATGCTGACTCAAGTATGTAAGAATGGGGCACAATTACACTATAGTATCTTTGCTCTCACAAGTTCTGCCCCTTCAATGCTTCCAAGTATCTCAATATATAGCCCCTCAATGAGAAGCGAAGGGTCGAATCAGAGCATTTCCCAGAATATGGAAGGCCAAGTGTCATTTTATTCGTTACTTGATGAGGGAAAACTCCAAATATTTATTTTGTGAGCACAGTTCCCGATGTACACGGGTCATAGTGTAGCAAGATGCATGTACACGTGGGATGTAAGTTTATGACCTGCGTACACCTATAAACATGACTTTTAAAGGGATATTTTGTATAAAATTAATACTAGACAAAGTGGACACAAGGATTATGCATAGGGACATGGATACGCCATAAAAACATGATCTAACAAGTGTGGAAAGTCCAACTATAACAAGTATGATTATATATATTGATGAATTTGTGGATGTACAAGAAAAGAATGATGAGCCCCAGTGGTCTGGCCACTGTATAAAGAGCCTGGTCATATCTTCAAGGGAATATCCCAATATGGTAGGTGACATCACCGAGGGTGGATCCCAGTATGATTAGTCATATCACTAAGGGTAGATCCCAACATGGTTGGTGGAATCTTCACAAGGAAGATCCCAGGAAGGTTGGTTGTATCTTCAAATAGGAAGATCCAAACGAGTTGTGGTCCTGCATTCATTTGCAGATGTTTTGTTCTGGAATTCATTTGCAGAGGTTGTGGTCCTGCAATCATTTGTGAATGTTGTGGTCCTGCATTCATTTGTGGACGTTGTGGTCCTCCATTCATTTGCAAATGTTGTGGTCCTGCATTCATTTGTGGATGTTGTGGTATGGAATTCATTTTCAAATGTTCTGTTCTTTCATTCATTTGCGTACGTTGTGGATTGGAATTCATTTGCAGATGCTATGGTCCTGCATTATTTGTGAATGTTGTGGTCCTACATTCATTTGCGATGTTGTGGTTGGGAATTCATTTACATACGTTGTGTTCCTACATTCATTTGTGAACATTGTGGTCATGCATTCATATGCGGACAATGTGGTCATACATTCATTTGTGAACATTGTGGTCATGAATTCATTTGCAGACGATGAGATTACAACATTTTTTATGTTGTGGGTGATTCCACATTAATTTTCGATGTTGTGTTGTGTTTGTGTAACCTTGCAGTTGATGCTCAATATGAGGATACCTGAGATGATATGATGAGATGTGATGTGATGCTCATGATGATGTGATGAGATGTGATACTTGTGATGATGTGACGAGATGTGATACTCGTTGTGATGCAATGAGATGTGATGCTCATGATGATGCGATGAGATGTGATACACGTGATTATGCAACGATATGTGATACTTATGATGATGTGATGAGATGTGATGTTCATGATGATGCAACGAGATGTGATACTTTTGATGATGCGACGACATGTGATGCTCATGACGATGTGTCAAGATATGATGCTTGTACAGATGCTCATGATGTGATGATGGAGATGTGATGCTCCATGATGGTGATATCCCATGGATGATGACAATGATGATGTAGTTGTGAAAACTTCATATGGCGTATAGACTTACCAATCAGTTGTACATATATACTGTTGTGTTATAGAATACCTTCATTGTTAAGAGGGAGTGTTAAATAAATGTAACTACATAAGATATTTTATTTTGTACTATTATTGATATTAATGATTCCATACATGTTGTTCCACCGATTATGGATGTCATTGATGTAATTGGTCATGTAAAGTATTGAGGAAAAACCTTCATTGTAATTCAGGTTAGCAGTACCCACAAAATTATTATTAAAATGTAATTTTGAGCCTCCCAAGTTATTAATTCATACCTAAGTGGGAGAAAAGGTTGACCCAGTTTGTTATTAGTCCTCTCCACTTATGAGTATAAATAGGGGAGGTGCCTCCCTTATTTGGGCATAAGTAGAACACTCAAGCAGTTGCACTAGAAAGATAAGAAGCAATCCATATGGGAGAGAGGAAGCAGTCCAGTATTATTCTTGGAGTCTTATAAGTCTTATTCTTTGGGACTTACACTGTACTTGGTTGAAGTCTATATCAAGGAAATTTTGCTAGGTTTTCTCCCCCATGAGGGTTTCCCAGGATAAATCTCTATGTTCTTTTATGTGGTTGTGCATCTATTTATTTTAGAGATCCTTTTGTATATGGTTATGATGTATGATGCTAATTGTTTTTAGATCTTGTATAACCATTGAAATATTAACATTTTCATGGTGGTTAATCTCATGAACTATAACCACAATTACCTTTATCATTTTACAAGGCTGTTTTTATAAGATAATCCTTTATATTTTCATGAAGATGACTCTAATGATTCGCTTCTCCTTCTTCTTAAATGTTTATTATAATGATTATTATTTATTTTTATATGTAAAAACTACCTTATATATTTATATGATATGAAAAATTTATTTTTATAGTATATATATATATAGATATATTGTATAGTGTTGGTTTAAAATAATTAAATTGTTCCTTAAAATGGAAAATAACTTTTCCATTAGCAATCCTATCAATCTAATCATCATTATCTAGTTAGTTAAATAATTAATAACCATTAATTTATAACACATTTATTAATTAATAATTAAAACTCATGTTCCTAGATTTTAACCTTAGGAAAAATGGTGAACATACAACTCACTTTCCCATCAACACCCAAAGGTACCAAGATGACTTCTTGATGTTCGTCAATCAAATTCCCAAGGACTCACTAGCCTTTGATCTCTTCCCCTAGTGGATTTCATTTCCCCTCTTTTCAGTTGGGTTTCACATTCATACCCCTAGATCTATTTTTATTATTTCATTACTACGATTTACATCATGATGTCACTACACTTTAACATGTGCATGCTCTACCACAAAACCACAATGCTACAACATTCATTAGTAGGTCCTTGGCCTTGACCTCCTCTTCAAGAGCTAATACATAATCACATTAATATCCTTGGAATTATAATAAATAAAGGTCAATAGAGAGGGATATTACATCCTCTCCCCTTAAAATAACAGTGCCCTTAGTTTTCTATTATTTTAGACATGACTTTCAATTTCTAGGTGTTCTTACACAATAGCAACTTGTTTGCAATTCCAGCTGCTCTTATTGATTTTGCAAGCCATCCATTTGTTCCGCATCTATGGAATATGTCTTCAAGAGACTTTAGATCCACTAACACATTCTCTATAATCAACAAATACATAGTTTTTTCCAAAAAACCAAAATAGAATATGTATATATGCATGATTGCTTTAGATTAAGAAGACATAATTAAAATAAGTAATTTGGTCCCATAATTTTTATTGGATGCATTTTCTTTCACTCTTTTTGTTTTCACCTTCTAATAAGAACATATTAGATCCATATTTACTATTAATATTTCACATTATATTTCTAATAAATTAGTTCACATGTGATATATATAAATGTACATTTTGGGGAAAACATTTCCAAGGTATGACAACCTATTGAATCTCTAATATTTATTAGCATCATAAAATATATCATCATCAAAAGTTATAATTTGACACATGAATATCCAAGTATTCCTATCATGGTGCTTTGAGATTGGTACTTCCAAAAAATATACTTAACACTTACGAAATTATGTTAAAATTTGTACATTAATACCATATAATAATATTCAAATATATACATGTCATTTGGTTGTACTATTCTAAGGCACTTTTGCAGCAACATGCATCCTCAACTTTTCTTAGAAGTGTTTCCATTTTAATATACACATGAGGGTCATCTATTGACAAAACCACCATTTCTCATACAAGCCTCCTCAAAGTGTACATAAACTATTTCATAATCATTATTTGTCTTTCAGTAAATAGAGGAGACACTCCTCGTGGTCTCTGTTATAGTGCAGTCCAAAATCTCTTTACCAAATATTTTGGGTTCCTCAGGAAGAACTGGACTTACTACTGGATTACATGCCTCATCCAACATGGGGACAATACCCCTTCGCTGCTATGCAATCCCTCAAATGTATCTCCAACCAGCACTCTTCAGTAGGTTCATACAATTAGGGCATCCCCATAGTTGTTCAAAACAACATATCTTTCTCATCATCATTATTTTTATATATACCAATTTGTTTGTCTTTTGATTTAAGTCTTAGTCGAAATCTTATTAATTTCCAATCTAAAGTTTCATTGAGTATCATTCTTAAGTCTCATTTATATGTCTCATTCTCAAGTCTCAGCATCAGTAGACACACATGTGAAAATCCATGTGTTGTACCCTCTCATACTCATGACAGTAAGGATTTAGGGACTCTGTGTCTCTGACGCTATTAGTCCAAGAAAGTATTTTATCAGTCTTTATCAGTCCTATAATGGTTCCTAGTACACCCACATTATTTCTAATTTAAGGTATACAAACAACACTTATGTCTTATCACCCTAAGTGCTCAACACTATTTATTACATTTTTAGAATCTCCGTGCTTAGTATTGTTTAGTGCACTCTATGGCCATATATATTTTTTTGCACACGAACTAGACTAAACTTGGACTTTTGGGTTATCTACTAACGTAGATACCCATAAATTCTCATGTTTCTTGATGTCAAGTCTTAGTATACTGTTTCCAATGTAGTTTCTCAATGAAAAGTGTTAACATTCCATTTAAATGTTATGTCTTCATGTAAGGTGATGATTTTTCAATTATTAAATTACCCCATCTTTACCATTTTTTTGCAGCTATGTTTCCTACAGAGACTAAGCTTCATAAGTACAAGGTCCTCCCTCATACATTTTAGCTACTCACGATCATAAGAATTTGGTTCACACCATGGCTTTACTTCCATAACTATGTCCTTTTTATCATAGAGAATCACAATGTCATACATAATTTAGTGATCATTCAGGGTAACTCTCATACACTAATTTTCAATCTCTATATTTCTTATATGTTAAGTATTAGAATATCAAAATCTATTTATATAATTACAATGAAATAATTTATTCATTTGAATGCAAAATTAAACTTACAATTCCATTCTCATACAAGAGATGTTAATATTTCTTATACATCAAGACTGCATAGGTAAATATATACCAACAATTATCATTCTCAAGTCATTAAATCATTATGAATTTGATAACACAAACTATTCAAAATACCATACTAACTGGAAACCATAACCAATGTGACAATAACAACAAGGAACAAGGGATATTTGATACGTGACTGATATTGGTTAGGACTCAACACTTCCAGGGTCCATTGAAGACAATCGAGCATGCTATAGCGGACTGATAGATGCCTTACCACTCTAAAGTCATACTCATACCATCACAAGAAAACATGCGTTCAAACACCGACTTACTATCCAACCCACCTAGCTATCCTTAGCATGCATACTTATTTAAAATCCCACTTGAGAGTTGATTCAAGGTTCTAAAATATTATTATAACACACCATTTAAGATTCCTATCTAATATTTCAATACTCCCATTTATATTGAGTTACTACCTTTGATTCAAATATAGGTTCGGTTAAAAAAACACACACAAAAAGGTTCAATTATCATAATCAACGTTATTCTTGATAAACAAAGCCAACATTCAGAAGCTTTCCTTCATTCAAAGAACTAAATTATTGGGCCAACATGCTTCATTCTATTCTAAGGGTTACAACACTATTATTCATTATGGTTCACCTTCAACTGAGGTCTTACTCAAGCTAACATGTACTTTTCATTCAATGCTTGTAAGAAGACCCCTTAATCAAAACCAATCATCGCTACCCTTTCTCAAGCATAATATAAATATGTATGACATTTTACACACTTTAAATAAGAATCACGACATTTAAACTATAGCCTCTATGACCAAATGAGGCATCCTTCAATGCCATAGCAAACCACCACCCTAAAAGGGTTTTGTTTCATATTATAAGCATTCACAATGTGTAATTTATTCATATTGATTATATGATCATGTCTCTACTTAGGATTGGTCCATAACCAACTTCTATCACATAATGACATGGTACATTCCCATATATTGGAAACATAACAGGACATATATATGCAATAATACAAAAACAAGTATGAAAGAAGTTACAATATTCAAGCTTCATCAAAGTAAGCTTTCATAGCATACGAACCGCATGCATTCAACACACTCTTCAATAGGCTTGCACACCAACAAATTAAAGAATTGTGCAAACAATATGGACCTAATTATTCAAAGGTTTATTTCCCACATAGATTACCAACAAGCACATGGGTCCAATAAGCCTTAGTGTTGTAGCTCGCTCTGATACCACTTTGTATTAACATACTCATTACCCTCAATATCGTATATGCGGTATGGGGTATAAAATCTTTTCCATTTAAACTAAGTGAGATAAAATCACCATTAACAATCATGGTAAAAAATTCCTGATAATTGAAAAATGTATTTCACATATATATGAGTTAATATATTAATCTCATTAATCAAATATTTAGCCATCAAAATATATTAGTATGACAATATTTAATATCTTCAACGTATCAAGTAAAATAATAAATACTACTCAATTATGGTTCCCTATATATTATCCTTACCACATCGTTAAGTATTCAATAACCATATGAAAGTTAACACTATAACATTGAATATTACACCCTCATCTTGAAGGGTATACACTAGCTATAAATTCTTCCACATAAGTCATTGCAATAACACATTGTCTCTGAATTTATCCACAATTTAAAAGATTACGAAGGTTAAACAAATAACAATCTACATGCGGCAAGTATTATACCAACTAAAATCATATTATATAAACATCAACTACAATTCTAAAACATATACCAAAACTTTTGTATGTTTATTCCTCATAGCTAGCCTTGTTCCTCGTCAAGAATCATAGTTAGCTCATTAAAACTGTAAGAAGAATATAACAACATTATCAATAGTATTTAAATATTTATATCATGAGGTGTATAGTATATAGTTGTGTTACAGGAAATAAGTATGACATTCATCCAAGTACCATACGTCAATATATGGAAAATCATCATGAAAGACACAACCATTATAATTATCTATTGATAAGCATATATGAGTTTGATAATTTAATGATGGAGGTTATGGAGGGTAATATTAGTCATGATATTTATGTTAATAGAAACCACTAAAGAACATTTATTTACATGGATTTAATCAACCAAGTTACCCTTTATGTACCTATGATAATATCAAGTCAAGGTCTTGGCTAAATATTAATGCAACAATTTCCTACTTATAAATCATAAAACACATTATCACTTAAATATGTACCCAATAAAATAAATTTACTATCATTCCTAATATCCCAATTAATTTTAAGTCCTTCATTTATAAAAATTTAACCAAATAGTGAAACTACTCTTTGGCAAGTGTATAATAAGCATTCATTTTATTTGTAAATACTAAATCATAACAATGGCACATGAGTAATTTTCTCATTAAGACAACATGAATATACGAGTATCAAATAAACATGGAAAACAACACAATATATAGAGGGGATAATGTGTACATTTGAACATATTCAAACAACACAAACATAATATTAAGCAGATAACTAATAGGGTCAATGATCAAGGGATAGATGATTTGGAAGACAGTAGCTCCAGGTGATGCAAAGGGTGGCAGTAGCTTTACATGTAGTACATGGAGTGCAGGGAGGATAGGGTCCCTTTGCTGGGAAGAGACCACCTCCAAAACTAGGACCATCCTAAGTACCATGTGCATGGGATGCAGTAAAAGTAGTAGGAGAAAAGGTGGGGGAAATAGGGCCTCTAGCTATGATCGATCCTTGTGACATGGCATAGGGAAGGGTTGATTAAGTGTTAGGCACTCCTTTTTGTTTTGTATAGGGATAAGAGCCCCATTTTGTGTATGTGTAAGGATTGATCCTATGGGAGGTTTATATGTGGATGTATTCCCCATTAAGAATATGATTTTATTTGTATATGGCCCTATGGGGACCACTTTTGTACATGACACATTGTTTTTGTGAGATATATAAATATATACCATTTTGGTAGCATCTTCCATGTTTTGCTTGTATATGTGTGATGTATTTGTATGATGATGATGATGATGATGATGGGTTACAAGTATTATATGTGTTGATGGTTTGTATGTAATGGTAGGTACTTACACACGAGTTTTATGATGGTCAACACACATATATGTATACAGAATATGTCATAGGAATTTTCCACAACTATATCAACATTACAAGGAAGTTTTCACAGCTATATCAACATTATCATTATCTATGGAATATCATCATCACGGAACATTGCATCTCAATCATCACAAACATCACATCTCATTGCATCATCATGATCAACACATCTCATTGCATCATCACAAGCATCACATCGCGTTGCATCATCACGAGCATCACATCTCATTGCATCATCACAAACATCACATCTAATAGTATCATCACGAGCATCACACTGTGTTGTATCATCATGAACATCACATCTCATCGCATCATCAGTATGAGCATCACATCTCATCGCATCATCACGAGCATCACATCTCTATCATCACATTACATCACCTACAATAAGCACAGCATCTCAACTTAATGCGAGATCACCCAAGGCATCAAAATATGTTGGATTGTCCGCAAATAAATGCAGGACCACAATGTCCGCAAATGAATGCAAGAACACAACGTCTGCAAATGAATTCCAAAACACAACGTCTGCAAATGAATTCCAGAACACAACATCTGCAAATGAATTCCAGAACACAACGTCTGCAAATGAATGTAGGACCACAACTTCTGCAAATAAATTCCAGACCACAACTTCCGTAAATGAATGCAGGACCAAAACATCTGCAAATGAATGTCATACCACAATGTTCACAAATGAATACAGTACCACAACATCTACAAATAAATTCCATACCACAACACACACAAATGAATGCTAGACCACAAAATATGCAAATGAATGCAGGACCACAACATCTACAAATGAATGCGTAACCACAACATCCACAAATGAATGCCAGGACACAACGTCTACAAATGAATGCAGGACCATAACATCTACAAATTAATTCCAAACCACAACGGTATCCATAGGAACTTGATTACTACCATCTCATTATCAATAACAGTTCTTATCATCACTCCCTCTTTCCAGGGAGGTCCTTTCGGACTACACCAAGCTTGTCTCTAAAATATTCAAACTTCATATGAGACAGAGGCCTAGTTAACACATATGCAACTTGTTCTTATGTAGGAACATACTAGAGCTTTATGGATCTTCTATGCACCATATCCCGGATGTAATGATACTTTATCTCTATGTTCTTTGGCTTATCATGGAACATCGGGTTCCCTGTTAACGTGATACAACTCTAGTTGTCACAATAAATATGAGTTGCATCCATTTTGGTATAAAACAATCATTTCAACAATTTGTAAAGACATTTATTCATCCTCTGTTGTACTGAGCACAACACTATTGTTTTTGCTAAGCCATGAGATCACACATGATCCCAAACTGAAATAACATCTTGAAGTGCTTTTTCTATCTTCGACACTTCCTTCCCAATATGAATCAGTGTAGATACATAATCTAAACTCACAATAAGCTATATATGTGAGTCCATAATCCAATGTACCCTTTAGGTACCTCATCACATGTTTTGTTGCAACTAGGTGAACATGCATTGGTTCTACCATATACTGACTTGATGTGTTCACGGAAAAACATATATGTGGTCTTGTATTTTTCAAGTACATAAGTGAGCCAATAATCTGTATATATAGTGTGACAACTATTCTTTTTGAAGAGTCATCATTTAGGAGCATTCATTTCCTTAAAATCCAACATCCCAAATCTCTTTAGGATTTCAACTGCATATTTTCCTTGGTTTAGGATAATTTCATCTGGGAACTGCCATACTTCAAGACCTAAGAAGTAATGCATCATGCCAAGGTATTTCATTTCAAATTCTATTGTAAGATTCTTCTTACATTCACTAATGAGATTCTCCTTTCCTATCAAAAATAGATCATCTAAATATAGTAGAAATATCATGATTCTGTCATCTTCAACCTTATAGTAAAGGTTGGAATCTGCTTTACTTTTGGTAAATCCTAGGCTCATCGGGAAGTCATCAATTCTTTTGTACCATGCTCTGGGTGCTTGCTTTAATCCAAATAGATATTTCTTTATTCGGCACACATGTGTTTTCTTGTCATGTGTCTCAAAACCTGGAGGTTTTTCAATATACACTTCCTCTTCTATGACACCATTTAGAAAGGTTTTCTTTACACCCATTTCATGTAATCTCCATTTCATCTTGGAAGCCAAAGCAAGAATAGTTCTAATTGAGTTATATGTAGCTACTGGTGTAAAATTTGTTCATAATCATTCCCTTCTTTCAAAGAGAATCCTCGTGCGACAAATATTGCTTTAATCTTTTCAATACAACCATCAGCTGAATGCATTGTCTCAAATCCATTTGGAAGATACCACTGACTTATGCTTTGATCTTGGCACCACTTCCCAAAAATAATTCTTTAATATATATTGATATTCTTCAAACATGGAATCCATCCATTCCTTCTTATTTAAGGATTCTTCAAAACATGTAGGTTCTTCGTCAACAAGGTTACATGGTAATGCTACGTAGTTGGAGTGGATTCTTAGTCTCTTGGTTCCTAATTCTGGTGCACCATATCTTTCTGCTTCTTGAATTACATCACGAGCCCAAGATGGTATTTTCCTTATTGAGATTGTTTCATGAGGTGTCTTCTATAGGTTCTTGTGGTTCTATCATATAATGATCTTCTGGTATAGGATCTTCTTCATCTCTAACTAGTGGTTTACTTATCTCTACTACTCTGGGATTTTTTTGTTCTTCTTCATCCACGCGGGTCTTTTTGGATTTGTTGAAGGTTGCATCTTCATCAAATATGACATCTCTGTTGACCTCAATTTTATGAAAACCTACAATATAGATTATGTATGCTTTCGACTAATCCCTATATCCAACAAATATTCCCTTCTTTCTTAAGGGATCCAACTTTGATATTTTCTCTTCGGGAACATGTAGGTAAATAGGACAACCAAACACACCAGTAAACTGACTTCAGGCTTCTCACCATTAAACATTTATTTTGTATTTTTGTTTCCAAGCTCACTGTGGGATCATTTGTTCTGAACGTAGACTACGGTCTTTGATGCTTCATACCATAAACACATGGGTAGATCAGTCTTGATCATGAATCATGGATTTGACTTCTTCCATGATAGATCTATTGTTCATTTCTGCTACTCCATTTTGTTGAGGATTATAGGGTGTAGTAAGCTCCCTCTTAATCCCAGATTCTTTGTAGATGTCCTTGAATTCAGTTGAAGTGGATTCTCCTCTGTTATTTGATCTTCATATCTTAATCTTCTTTTCAGAGAGATTATCCACAAGAGATTTGAACTCTTTGAACTTTTCAAATAGTCCATCTTTCCTTTTCAAGAAATATATCCAAGTATTACATGAGTAGTCATCAATAAAAGAGACATAATAGACATACCCGCTTAAGGAAGCAGTTGACATTGGTCCACACACATCCAAGTTTGCTTTACTATTACTACATGGAAATGGATTCTTGGCGTTCTTCCCTTGAGAAAATCCTTTCCATACTCTTTCGTTGTTGATCTGTATTCCTGGTAATTATGTTACTGCCTTGATCACAATTGGTAATGCTTTGTAGTTTACATGAGCAAGTATTCTATGCCATAGTTCACATGGACTGATAGTAAAACATGTGAAATTTGATATTGTATGTCCTTTTATTTTGTAGATCCCTCCTTTTTCATTACCTAATACAACTACATCATCAATATTTTTTCCTTTTGACCACATAAGAACTTCACGATCTATAAAGGAAACTTTGAAGCCTTTCTTGTTTAGATATGATATAGAAAGAAGATTATTCTTTAGTCCTGGAACATATAAGACTTATTTCATGTTCATGGACTTGTCGTATTTTATCTTGTAGGAATATTCTCCCAATCCTTTGATATGATATTGATAGTTATCTCCAAGTTGTTCTTTGTCTGAATATTCTTTTTGAGTGAGGTATGAGAGAGAATATAAGTGGCATGTCATATGTTTGGAAGCACCACTGTCTCTGAGCCAAGTATCACTTCCATTAATTATTTATCTTGTGAGGGTTGATATCAAGACATATTATTTATTAGAGTCTTCATTCTCACTGATCATCTCTTCATCTGACTCAATTTCTCCAGTTGCATGGGAATGGAACTTTTTGTTCTTCTTCTTGGACTTGTTTTTGTTAAGTGGACAATGTCTAGAGATATGTCCTAACTTATGACATGTATAACATTCATATGATGAATAATCGTTCTTAAAATTCTTACCTATTTTAAATCTAATGATATACTTGTAGGATATTGTTAGTATTAATTAATCCTCCTTTGTCCAATATAGTCTATTTGGTCATTTTTCCTAAATTAGGAAGTAATTATTACTTAGCTAGAGTATGGGGGACACACCTAGGGGTTATCTTCCACGTACTACATGTGTATGCATGATTTTATGTGCCTCTAGGAGAAATCCCTATAGTATAGGATCCCACTCTGAGTGCCACCAGTAGCCTCCATCAATTGGTTGTGGTAGGTAAGCAGTTATATTGAGTTATCCTCCAGTTACAATTAGATAGATCACTTTCAGTTATCCTAGCACCATCTTTTCATGCATGCAGGGAGTGTGGTGCCTTTTATCCACCTACCTCATCAGTTAACTGATTGTAGACTAATTTAGAAATCCGTAGTTAAACTATTGAGATCCAGTAGAAATTTACACACACTGAGCTAGCTAATCAGTCAATTAGAACTGATAGAATCAAATCCTATATTTAGCATTCGAATTCTATTTATTGTATAATCATTGCATTCATTATTAATGAATGAATATTAATGTTGTGATTATCTGATCAATTCTTGTTCGATTTATCTGAAATTTGTGGCATGAATTTCTTGTTCAATGCAAATTCTCTTTAATTTTTCCACTACATAATTCCCTTCCTACATCTTTCATATTTTCCTGTAGATCAATGGTTCACAAATTTAACGGAGATCCTCAATCCTTCCTTTTATTTCTTCCATTATTTGTATGCAAAGCTAGAGCTTGATCTTCATCTTCATTTAAATTGTCTTCTCTATTTTCTAATGTTGCTTCTTCTTGTACACATTCCTCCCATAGCTTCTTGAATTTGGCTAGATTTATTCTAGCACATATTCCTCTGATGAAGGAATCTCATTCTCTTGGAAGACCATTTAGGGTGGTCATCACAACTTCAGCTTCTTCTACCATGTCACCAATGGCTTCTAATTGTTCTTTAATCTGAGGTACTCTAGAGAAGTATGAATGCATGGTTTCTACCTTTTTCATCTTCACACCCTTGAGTTGGTTTCTCAATATCATTCTCTTATTGATGTTTTTCCCTTCAAAAATATTGGTTAGTGCATCAGACACTTCCTTTGAATTATTCTTTGAGGACACTTAAGATATAAAGTGATCCTTAATAGAGTTGTCTATGATCCTCTTAACTTTGATCATATCCTTATTTTTCTTGTGTTTATCCTCTTCTCCCTCTGGTTCCTTCACCACTTCTTTGATGTATCCATTTAGGTCATGGTCTTCAAGGATGAGCATAATTCTATACTTACCTTCTATGAAATTCTCTTCTCCCTCACTATTTTCATTTATCTTGGTACTGTTTGTCATATTTAATGAATGAGAACGTCGAATGGAAAGATATGAGATAGTACTTACCAGTTCGAGGACCTTTTTTTGGAACCAGCTTCAGGATGACCTAGGGTTTGAATAGAAAACCCTAATTTTCAGTTGTGATCACTTGTATATATGAGAGGAGGAGAATATGTGCCTGATCCCTAGGGCAGGCTAGGGTTTATCTTTATTTTTTGAAATCTAAGGATGGAACCTTGAAAAATCTAATGACCTAGTTTCTCTCGGCAGCAGTGATAGGTCAAAAAGTGAAAATCCTCATAATAAAAAACTGATTTGATAGAAATATGTGCCATACTAGGGAGATTTGAATGGTCCATATTTTCCAACTGATCTTTGGAGGGAGGTATCTGGAATAGTGAACCCTAGCTTGTTGAATTGCAGGAGTTGTTGCACAATGTCTTCTTTTAGGTTGGATCTGATACCATGTTAAGTTTTTCTAATCAAATAGAACAAGGATCACTAAAAGAATAAAAATCACAGCAAAACAAAAGAGAACACAAATATTTGTCCTTGGAAACCCTCATGGGGAAGAAAACCCAACAAAACTTCCTCTATATAGACTTCACCCAAGTACAATGTAAGATCCAAAGAACAAGACTAGACTACTTCCTCTCCTCCAAATGGACTATTTATTCTCTCTCTAGTGAAATTGCTTGAGTTATATGTGCGTCCAAATGAGTGAGGAGCCTCCCCTATTTATATTGATCAGTGGGAGATAACCCAACAGGGTCGGCTTCTTTTCTCAATCAGGGATAACTTTCCTTGGGATACTCAAAAATACATTTTAATAATACTTTTGTGGGTACTAGTGACCTGACTTACAACGAAGGTTTTACCTCAATACTTTACATGACCAATTACATCAATGACATCCCTAATTAGAGGAATAAAATCTTTGAAAGGGGTAATAACAATAATAATACAAAATAGAATATCTTCCATAGTTACATTTCTTTAACACAAACTCATAGTGAGCTACTGGTTTTGAGTCCATCTCTAGGTAGGGAGGCATAAGGTACCACACAAGTATTCCCAAAATGATCCTCAGGAGAGTTATCTGAGCCATGACTAGCATTCCTTGTACTCCCATGGGGGTATAAGAATGGTATCTAGAATACAGGAGGAACTAATGGACTCAATGTGTGTTTTAAACCCTAACTTGTTGGAGGTGTTAATAATGATGTTGATAGGATTGAAGGCATATTTTCATATGTGAATATAGTGCACATGAAGTCGTTTGTCAAGGTGGGGATTTCAGGAAGAGGACTTGAGTATGAACCTAAGAGGTTGGAATATTTGCACACGCCTAGAAAAATATCAATGTAAGGTGGTTGAGTCACCTCGCCTACTGTGTGTATGATTTTTATAGGGTTGGCATTGGCATGAGGGTCATAGTCATTGATTTGGTCAAGGGTAAATATATTCCCATTAAAGGGGAACATCATGATGTGGAAAACTAAGGAGGAAACTTTGTTCATGGTGTACATATAACTATGACCCAAAAGGATATTGTAGTCGATTTTTGCATCAACTACTTCAATATCGATTATTACCATTTTTACCCCTATCTCGATGGGAACATTTTTGTGCATCCTCTTAGTTATGATTGTCTCCCATCATATGTGCAAAGGGAAATAGATGAAGGGACTAACTTGAGTGATACCAAACTTTCCCAGACATTGGAGGAAGTTATGCATATGTATGTGCATTCAATGATGATGCATCAATGGCTCACAATGTTCTTAACATCGACTTAAAATTGGAATGGGGCTAATGAGAGTAGTTGTGGTTCACCTTTTTCAAGATCGAAAGTCATGAGGTACGAGTATTATGAGTTGAATAAACTGGGTGCATTAAGTAATTCCTTCCTTTGTGTTGGGCATGACTATAGCACTTATAATGTGGACATGGAAATTGGAGATCGAGCCAAGTCATCCATAATATTGTAGTTGTGGGTGACTTTAATGTGGGGGTTAAGGGGGATATGCCAAAGTGGTGCCTTCAAGATCCTCAGGATTTTTTCACCACTTGGGTGTGGTATTTCCAAATGGCCACCTGGTAGAATGGATACATGCTCCCTTTGTGAGGGTTCAAACCCACCATATCCTTTGGCTCGAGTTTGGAGGTTGACATCTGGCATGTTCATGTAAATGTTTTGAAAGGAACCATCTCCAGGGGGTGAGATTTCAGTTGTTGGATGATTACCCCATGATTAGAAAATGGTATTTGCAAGAAATATTGTTGGGGATGTGGTGCAGTAGGTTCCTTAGGAGGGTTTATTATTGTCCTTATCTTTTTTTCCACCAGGTTTTGGAAGTCAGGAATCAGCAGAAAGTAGTGAGTAGTGACCATACTTGCCACAAATTGAGAAGGAATAAATTTTCCTCGTGTTATAATTGGTTCCTTTCTTGGGGGTTATTATCCCCAAAATTCACATTACCCTGGTCATAGTTTTGTTGGGAATGGGGGTTTCTCCTTTATCCTTGTTGTTGGTTTTATTTGTCTTACCTTTCCTCTTCCCATGATTTTGAGGATTTCGAAATTGGAGGTGTTCAACTACTCAAACTGTTGATCTTATTATACGAAATAGGTTTATACTAAATTGACCCCCATATGAAGCATGGGGGGGGACCAAGAGGACACAAAAATGGGTAATAAGGATTATACCCTTGTGGTGGGATCTATGTGTTTTGTGCTCCACGTGATGTGGATGTAAGAGTTAATTCCACCATTTGTTGTGGAGACACTAATACAAATTGGATTGCATTGGGGTAAGTAAAACTATAGGGTCCATACTGTAGTTATCCGAACTAAGGATTTTGTATAGTAGTAGGGGGTTCCAATACTGGAGGTATGGGTGGGTACTACATTTCCATAGTGGGTGGCATAGGATTCGATTGAGGGGGAATCTTTCCCTATTGTTAAATGGACCCAATAATACCATCTTCTAAATGTGGTGACCTTGCATGGGGGGATCCAAAGAATGATGTTGAGCGGCATCAGATAAGATGGTGTATAAGTACCTGGATTGTGCATAAATGAGATTTACATGTTAGGCCTTTAAGATGGAATCCTTCTGAGTTTGGGGAAATGAGGTTTCCAAATCCTTTTCAATAGTTGGTTGGAGTGGTTTGATGAACCAATCTAATAGGAACTGAGGTTGTATCTATATTTTTCAAAATTTGTGATGTCTACACCACTCATGGATGAGGTTTGCAATGTGGGTAGAGGTATTATGCTGAAATTTTGTGAGAATCTCAATATTGAGGTCGTGGAATATGGGTAGTAGAAAATAAGTGATAAAGGTGTGTTGTAGCTACAACTATTTTCCCAAATTTTTGAAATTTTGGACCCTCCTCTTAACTTTTATCTTGCCTAAAATTGTTTGGATCCATTAACTCTGTTTTTGTTTCCCCTCTGCTACAGGTTTGGATTGTTTGAGGTCAATTGTTTTCGTACTTTTCAGAAAATTGCTTATGTCTGAAACTATTTGAACTGTGAATTTTGAAGATTGGATTTCAGATGTTGCCCGTTCGATCTGCAATTTCTTTCTTTGTTATCGTAAGTCTATTTCATTGTTTTCACCGTTGTTTTGGAGATGAAAGAAGATTTTTCGTCATTACCCGGCTGAAAGTATGTTGGATCTTAACGTTTTAGTTTGGTTGTTTGGAAGTCTTTTAACCATGCATCGGAGCTATATTTCCCTTCGGGGCTGCCATTACGGAAGTTGAACGATGATTTCCGAGCACTTAGCGTTTTCATGAGGTTTCTGCGCCATGTCCGAAAGTTTTATGACTGTAAGTCAGAAGTCATAGTCTGATTGTTTTCCATCATTACGGCTCCCGAGCAAACTAAATGTCTGCCGTATAAATGCTCCGCTCGTCGATGTTTTGTGTTGGTTTTTGCCGATATGTTTTTATTTGCCACAGAGTCCTTAGTATTTCCGTCTTCTGCATTGCGGCTGCGTAGTTCTCTAACTGCCCGACGTTTATGTTATTTCGTTCGCCTATGAAGAACATTTCTACCCAATGCTTTAGTATTTAGTTTTTTGGACACCGATAAGCTTATTGGTCCAACATAACTCGTTGTCCGTCTGAAGCCCTTCGTTGTGGATGTTTTTTTTTAAAACTATCCTCCCAATGTTTTAGTGGTTCGAGTTGTCGATAAGGTTTTTCCCACCATTTTGTTAGTTTTTAACCTTTCTTTGGGCGGCGGTGGTTTCTGATTCGTGTTAAGGGTTTCACGATGAGAACGTAGTATAGGGCCTCATTTTGATGATCAGTCGTATCATTAGTATGGTTATGTTTGTTGAAAAGATGCATCCCGAATTAATGATGAATTTTGTTTAACTACAGGAAAATTTTGTTTAACTCCTGCTGCAAAGATGACATAGATGGAAGACAAAGCGGAATCGTTAGCAACAGGGGCCAGGCTTGGAAAGGTTCATCAGTCACTAAGTTGGTCCTGTTTTATGAAGTACTCATAAATCTTAATCCGAAATGTAACGTATTGTGTGGATCATGAGCACTCACAAGAGGACAAAATTGTGAGACTGAACGGTTTTGGGGAAGCCCAAGATTCATTCGTGGGCAGCCCAATAGTTCGGTTCTTTTTGTATAAATATACAAGATTTAGATAAGGGAAGGGACTTTTTCCCAGTTAGATGAGTAAAGACATTTTGTAAGAATAACTATTTCCTTTTGCAATAGAGAATTACAGTTTGCCTGTTGGAGAAAGCTTGGTGGGATGTTCAAATGTTATGCTATGGATTTGTTGAAGAGGAACTATTTCATTTTCAGCTTTATGTTCATTAACTGTGAGATCGTTCTAACTCTTAGGACCTATGTTCTTGTCTGAATGATTTCTGGTTCATTTTATGAAAATTACCACCATGAGTAATGAATGTTGTTCATAAGCAATTGGCTATCTGGTTGTTTAAATATCTTTAATTGTTCATGTGTTTTGGAAGAAATATTAGCTATCTAAAATTTCTCTTTATAATGCATGCACAAGATACATTACTCATTAATAAGTGACAATCTTTCTCCCTAGGGATAGGTAGGTAGTTAGATTTAATTTCTTGCTGTGTGTGTGATTTAGATGCATGAGAGTTTAAGACGAGAGGTAAGATCCTGGGCATCACATTGTGATTACTCCTTGCATTCTCTATCAATCTGCATGTTAAATAGGCACTTGCATATCATACTTAAAGTCAAAAATACAAAAATATATATGGTGGACCAGGCCGCAACCGGTAAAACCTCCTATTTTTGTTACTTTACCTACGGTAGCCAAACCGCAAACCGGACGGATTCCCTACACCAAATAGTCACGGGCTAGTTGGGAACGTTGACTGGGGAGAATCCTTTGCTGTCATTTCTTGCAAATTTCCAAGCCTCAACAGTTTCTGGCGCTAAAAGGAGGGCCTCCAGTGCATTGCTAGTTGAGGAAACCCATTTTCTCGAAATAACCCCACCAGTGATAATTTCGAAAGCAGTCTTTGTCCCGATTCAAATACTCAAGAGAGTAGGGAACATCTGTTTGCTGTGGACAACCAAGTAATAAATGATCTAAGAAGACACACTAGGGCATATGTGAATAAGATTGGAGGATTACCAATTATCCCTGATTTGCCCAGAAGAGAATATAAAAGGAGAGACCGTCCTATATTGGAAGACTCAGTGTTGGTTGGATATTTGGAAGAACTTGTAGAAACAACCTTACAAGAAGTGGTTCAACCTTTGAATCAAGTGGGCCCAGAGACACCTTATGGTTCACTTGTTCATACTCTTGTTCATTCACCCTCTCACTCTCCACCCAGACTCATGGCAGGCGTAAACGCTAATCAACCACCCAACCTACCTAATCCTCCACCTGCTTGGAAAGCCAGGTCACCTTTGAAATTAACACCTCCATTGCACGATTTTCCTCAAGCCTTTGAGAAGGTGCTGCCTAAGTTTGATCCAAACGAGAAGATGCTAGTTGATGACCATTTACAAAGTTTTTATTTGGAAATAGAAGGATTAAGAGATGGGGAGCATGAAGATGTGGTTTGTAGACTTTTCCTACACACTCTTAAAGGCGCAGCAGCATCATGGTATTTTGGTTTGCCTGCAAACTCTATCCCAGATTGGGATACCTTTGAAAGGATTTTTAGAAGTAAGTATGCAACCCAAAAGACGCATGCAACACTCATGAAAGGACTATGCTCTTTAAAGAAGGAAAGAAAAGAGAAGGTGCATAGTTTTACCCAAAGATTCGCAGCCTATCTAAAAAAAAGTTCTGAAACTGAAAAACCCTCAGACAAGGTCCTGATTGAATATTATACCGGAGCTCTAGGACCCGAGTTGGCCATGTTTTCCAAAATGAAGTCCAAATATACATTATAAGAGACTTATGAAGAATCAGAGAAGTTAGAGGCCGAAAAAGAAAGTATTGAGGATTATCCTAAACGGTCAGGAGAAAAAAATGTTGGGGGAAAAGCTTTTTTATATACTAAGCCTAAGGAGGAGCAATTGTTAGATTTTGAGGGAATGGAAAAAATGATGCAAAAAATCTCTAACAAAATCATAGACTTGGAAAAGGACAAGGAAGCCCATAAGTTCTATAAACCTTATTACAAGAAAAGAGAGGACAACAGTCAACCCCAACCCCCTCCACATGGCCCTGCATCTATGAATTTAATGGAGGTAGGAATGGATAACTTCTGCACTTTCCACCAACAACCCCATTCTGAAAAGAATTGTCCTCAATGGATAAATTCGATGATGTTGGTTATGAATCAGTTGTTGGATTCTAAATTAATAGAAGATAAATATGAAGAAGCGAAAGACAACAATACATCAACGAAAAAGCAGGAGGATGAGACCATGTTCTTATGGGATTGTGTTTCTTTGTTCGATGCCACTGAGGAAAAGGATTTGAGGAACGAGAGCATCCTAGAAACAAATGTAGCAACAAGAAGCCAGGGGTTGCTTAAGGAAAATAGTCTTATGCTCCCGAAGATCAAAAGACTTCAAAAGAATGTTAAGAAACTTCAAAACAACTCCTCAACTAATAAAATTTTAGAATTTACCATCACCAGTCAAAATCCTAGACAGACCAACATGTTTACTAAGCCCAATGAAGAAAAAATAGATAATGTTAAATCAAAGCTCACAGAACAAAAGATGGATTATGACATTGTGGAGGATATCAAAAAGGTAAAGGAAAACATCTCGTTATTTGAAATGTGCAATGTGCCGCAGCAGAAAGAAAAGCTATTGAAAGCACTTGAAGTATCAGAGGAGAGGCTACCTACTGACAACCAGTCCTAGGAAGAAGAAATTGGTGAAGCAAGTATGGGAGGTAAGCCTAAAAGCAAGAATCCACCTTTTCTTCTTACTATTGAAATTTTCAATGAGAACGTGCATAACTACCTAGTTGACTCGGGAGCATCAGTCAACGTCATGCCGCTGTCGGTCTGCAAAAAGATAAATGGGAAACCTAAACCATCTACCTAGAGGGTTGTTCAGTTGGATAGAACAAGTGTGAAGGTAATTGGGGAAATGGAGGATGTCCTCATTCGTTTATATTCGAATGATAAGGTGTTTCAATTCATTGATATTGTGGTGGCTGACATACCAGAAGACTATGGACTTGTTTTGAGCAAGGATTGATTGGCAAAGCTAAACGGATATTTTTCCTTGGATCAGTCACATCTGTGGCTACCATATAAAGGAAGCCCAAACCAAATTAATGTTTTGAGGGAGCCTCACATGAAACACAATGTTACTCAATTAGAGGGTAAAAATGAACCAATGGATTCTGTTTTGGGAAAATACTTTATTGAGCTTGAACCAGGAAACTATCAAGTGGAAGAAGCCAGCGATACATCAGACGCTCAGCCTGATCTCCTTCGGTTTTCACAGGCTGATGAAATTGATTTTAAAATAGTAGACTTAGCAGTAGAAGTAGATGTTAATTCCCACACAGTAGTTAGCGATTTTTGGACACTTTTCTTTGATGGTTCTAAAACTTTAGAAGGGTCGGGAGCCAGTTGTGTCCTGATTGACCCTAGGAAAAGCTAACATTTTCTTGCATGTAGGTTAGAGTTTGAATGTACAAATAACACGGCTGAATATGAAGCATTAGTTCAAGGAATAAGGAAAGCAATTGAATTTAAGGTAAAAAATCTGAAGGTGTTTGGGGACTCTGAAATAATTGTAAAGCAAATCTGAAATCAAATACATTGCATTTCTCCTCATTTAAAAGCTTATCAAAGTGAAGCATGGGATTTACTTAAAAATTTTGAGGCATTTAACATTGTATCGATCCCGAGACTAAAGAATGTCGTGACTGACTTGTTAGCCACCTTAGCTGCAAGGCTTTTGCCTTCTAATAATCGGTGCTCTGTTGAACTACTTTTCAGGCCTTCAGATCCAGACATGATAACCAATCTACGAGTGTTCGATGATGATCAGCAGATTATAGAATGCTTGATAAATGACGAGACTTTCAAAGGGGCCATTATCGATGATGCAGAACATCAAGCCGAGTTTAAATTCGATAATTTCATTCCTAAAGGAGTTAGTAATTTAGAACGAATGTTTGATTTAAACGAGAAATTTAGAAGACCAGTGAATGCGAAGACTCATAGCTCGTCTCTATAGTTCGAGTTAATCAATTTGGGGACTGAAACAGAGCCCAAGTACATGAGTTTGGGAAAATGTTGTTCCCCAGATGAAAGGGATAAGTTTATCAATATTTTCAAACGATATAAAGATGTTTTTGCTTGGACATATGAAGATTTGAAGACGTATGGCACCAATATTATCCAGCATGTTATCCCCATCAGATCTGGAATCAAGCCATATCAGCAGCCTTTGAGGAAAATGCATCCAAAATTAGAACCTTTAATCTAGAGTGAAGTCAAGAAACTATTGGATGCTAGGATTATCTTCAAGGTGAGACACTCGGAATGGGTTTCAAACCTGGTTCCGGTAAGAAATAAATCCAAATAAATCAGGCTATGCGTGGATTTCAGAAACTTAAATCACGCTTCGGATAAGGATAATTATCCTGTCCACCCATGGAGCAGATATTTCAAATAGTCTCGGGTTCTGAACTATTCTCTTTATTAGATGGATTCTCAGGATACAATCAAGTATTAGTAGTTGAAGAAGATAGACTTAAAACGACATTTAGAACCAGGTGGGGAACTTTTGCTTATAGAAGAATGCCCTTTGGACTCATAAATGCTGGGGAAACTTTCCAAAGGGCTATGGACATAGCTTTCTGTGGTCTATTTGGCCGTAGTTCTGTAGTATACCTTGATGAAATCATGATATTTTCAAAGAAAAGAGAGGAACACGCATTCCATCTAAAGTAGATTTTTGCCTGTAGAAAATATGGTATCTCACTAAACCCCAAGAAGTGTGTGTTTGCTGTTACAGAAGGTAAGTTGCTAGGTCACATATTTTCTAAGAAGGGGATCTCCATAGACCCAGAAAGGATCAAATCCATCGAAGGAATTCCCTTACCCCATAATAAATCGGGCATGCAGTCATTTATGAGAATAATAAACTTCGTGCGAAGGTTTGTGCCAGATTTCGCGCAAATTGTTAGACATTTGCAGCAAATGGTAAAGAAAAGCGTACAATTCAAATGGACTGACGTAGAGAAGAACGCATTTAGCAAAATCAAAACAGTTGTTGCGCATGAACCCTCCCTCAAAAGTCCAGATTTTGAGAAAGATTTTATTTTGTACACTTTTGCATCTGATGATTCACTAGCAGTTGTGCTTACTCAGAAGGAAGATCGGGGAGAAGAGTTCCCCATATCATTTATGAGCACTGGTCTGCAAGGGGCCGAATTGAATTACTCAGTTGTGGATAAACAAGCGTACGCAGTGTTCAAAGCAGTGAAACAATTTAGGCCATACATACTAAAGAACCGAACGAAGGTAATCGTTCCACACCCAGCTGTGAGATCTCTTTTCGTACAGAAGGAGTTAGGAGAAAGAAGAGGCAACTGGGTAACAACCCTACAGGAGTATGACCTCGAATTCAAACCAGCTTCTATAGTCAAAGGGAAAGGATTGTGCAGACTGATGGCTAAAAGTAAAGATAATGAAGAGAAGGATTGGGAAGATGAAGCTGAGTTACATATGATGGATATATGTCCCCTTTTTACAACTTTGGATTCCTGGTATCGAGACCTTATTCATTACCTTCAAACGGGATTATTACCGAAACACTGGAATTCTAAGCAAAGAAGAGCATTACGTCTTAAATCAGCCTCCTATCAAATTGTTGAAGGAATATTATTCAGAAAGAATTATGACGGAGTTCTCCTTAGATGCTTAGAGAAAGAAGATGTGAAAAGAGTAATGATAGATTTACATGATGGGCCTGCTAGAGGACATTTCTCCATAGATACTACAGCTCATAAAATTCTCAGAGCTGGATACTATTGGCCCACACTATTCAAAGATGCACACGCTCATGTCAGAAAGTGCGACGTCTGCCAAAGGTGTGGTGGAAGACAAGTTAAAGTGGCAAGACCATTAAAGCCTGTTATGATAACAGAACCTTTTGAGCAGTGGGGGATAGACATCATTGGAGAGATAAAGCCAAATTCTTCTTTGAAACACAAATATATTCTGACAGCAACCGACTACTTCACTCGTTGGGTTGAAGCCATTCCATTTCGTAAAGTAAATGAAGATGCGGTTATGGATTTCCTGCAAGATCATATTATGACCAGGTTTGGAGTTCCAATTTCTTTAGTTTTTGATAATGCTACTTACTTTTCCTTGATTATATTAATTTCACTTTCTCATGAGAAAGGAATTAAGTTGCATTACTCTGCTAATTACTATCCACAGGGAAATGGCTTGGCTGAATCTACAAACAAAAATCTGATTAGTATTTTAAAAAAGACAGTGATAGAAAACCAGAGGAGTTGGAACTCCGCATTACCAAATGCTCTTTAGGATGACAGGGTCACCCTCAAGAATGCACTAGGTGTATCCCTGTATACCCTTATTTATAGAAAAGAGGCCATTCTACCCCCCAATATAATGCTACCCTCTTCCATAGTCGCCCAAGAATCCAGAGGATCAAATAATGAAATCTTGCAAATGAGGATACATAATCTGTTGAAAGTAGAAGAGTCTAGATCCAAGGCCAAAGAACGTTTTAAAAAACAACAAGAAGTAGTAAAGAGATGGTTTGATAAACACAAAGCTGGAACAAAATAATTTGAGGTGGGAGACTTGGTTCTCAAGTGGGATCATCCCCATTATGAGAAAGGAAAACACACGAAATTCCAACAGCTATGGGTAGGCCCTTTCCAGATTGCGGCAAAGCTTGGCCCCTCAACCTATAAATTGTAGGATCTTCAGGGGTGGAAAGAGAACTTACCAGTAAATGGTTTAATTCTCAAACCTTATTTTTCCTAAGTTTTGTTTTGTTCTTTTATCTTGTACATAAATAATTTGATTTGGCTGTTTATTTTGATTTGTTTATTTTCTGTTTTGTTGTAGTTTAGATCTGGATTGATTTCGATAAGCAAGAGGCAAACTTTTGGTTGCATGGAGAGTATCAGAATTCTGGAGTAAATAAATTCCTTTAGTATAACACTGTGTACTATTGTTTTATCTGAAATAATTTCTTCTAGTTTAGCAGTTTTCCTGAATGGCTATGAACACATTGAAGTCCTACTTAATCCTTGTAAAATAAACCATGATCAAAAGGTCTGGAATACTATTTTGAGGCTCCATCTATCGCACATTTAAAATTTCTTAGGGAGTGACAGCAAAGGACCCACGAAAAGGAAGCAAGGTAAACAGTATATTATATATAAATGATCCCATGTCAAGAATTGAAAGCCAAAAGGCAGATAAGAGTCAAAAAACTCCTATAAAAGCATTATGTATTGAAACAAAGTACTGAACCATATAAGTACCAAATTTTCAAAGTTCTTCTCCATCCGTGAGCTGAAAGTTAAATACATCTATCACACAAAAGGACACTATGGATAGAAGAGCCTGAATAAAAAAAAATCAGAAAGAAAGGCATGCAGGAGGACTCATATGCAAAGAACAAAAGTTCAAAAGCACAAAAGTGCAAAATGACATGGGAATGAGGAACACATGAATAATTATGTTTACCATATTTCACAATCCTGTGGTGTCCAAGCTAGAAGCTACCCGAAGACAGAGGTAATAAATGAAACTCATCTTCCTGGCCTCAAAAGGAGTTATCTTGACTTGGAAATCTTGTTTTCCTTTCGCCTAAATTGGACTATCATCAATGATTAAAAGTACATATATTTTCCATTTGGGAAATCCAGACATCTAGAAGAATTCAACATGTTGGTTCTATTGTTAAAACAGTCTGGTACTTAAGAAATAAATTGTCCAGAGATTCTAGGTTCACCAGGTAGTCGCCAATTGTTGCAGCTGCAACTGTTTTCCCAAATTTTTGAAATTTTGGACCCTCCTCTTAACTTTTATCTTACCTAAAAAAATTTGGATCCATTAACTCTGTTTTTGTTTCCCCTCTGCTACAGGTTTGGATTGTTTGAGGTCAACTGTTTTTCGTACTTTTCAGAAAATTGCTTATGTCTGAAACTGTTTGAACTGTGAATTTTGAAGATTGGATTTCAGATGTTGCCCGTTCGATCTGCGATTTCTTTATTTTTTATGGGAAGTCTATTTCATTGTTTTCACCATTGTTTTGGAGATGAAACAAGCTTTTTCATCATTTCCCGGCCGAAAGTCTGTTGGAACTTAACGTTTTAGTTTGGTTGTTCGGAAGTCTTTTAACCATGCATCAGAACCGTATTTCCCTTCGGGGCCACCATTGCGGAAGCTGAACGGTGATTTTTGAGCACTTAGCATTTTTATGAGCTTTTTGCACCATGTCCGAAAGTTTTATGACTGTAAGTCGGAAGTCATAGTCTGATTGCTTTCCTCCATTACAGCTCCCGAACGAACTAAATGTCCACCATATAATTGCTCCACTCGCTGATGTTTTGTGTTGGTTTTCACCGATATGTTTTTATTTGCCGCAGATTCCATAGTCTTTCTGTCTTCCGCCATTGCGGTTGCGTAGTTCTCTAACCACCCGACATTTATGTCGTTCCATTCGCCTACAAAGAACGTTTCCACCTGATGCTTTAGTATTTAGTTTTTCGGATGCCGATAGGCTTATTGGTCCAATGGAACTCGTTGTATGTCTGAATCCCTCCGTTGCGGATGTTTTTTTTTTAAACTATCCTCCTGATATTTTAGTGGTTCGAGCTGCCGATAAGGTTT
>LPNX010746737.1:917761-983442 GCA_001517045.1 Pseudotsuga menziesii | reverse complement strand
TAGGTTTTTTCCCGCCATTTTGTTAGTTTTTAACCTTTCTTTGTGTGGCGGGGGTTTCTGATTCATGTTAAGGGTTTCACGATGAGAACGCAGTACAGGGCCTCATTTTGATGATCAACCGTATCATTAGTATGGTTATGTTTGTTGAAAATATGCAGTCCGAATTAATGATGAATTTTGTTTAACTGCAGGCGGATTTAGAAGATTCTTCAAACTCCTGCTGCAAAGACGACATAGCTGGAAGACAAAGTGGAATCATTAGCAATAGGGGCCAGGCTTGGAAAGGTTCATCAGTCACTAAGTTGGTCCCATTTTATGAAGTACTCATAAATATTAATCCGAAATGTAACGCATTATGCGGATCATGAGCACTCACAAGAGGACAAAATTGTGAGACTAAACGGTTTTGGGGAAGCCCAACAGTCATTCGTGGAAAGCCCAACGGTTCGGTTCTTTTTGTATAAATATACAAGATTTAGATAAGGGAAGGGACTTTTTCCCAGTTAGATGAGTAAATACATATTGTAAGAAGAACTATTTCCTTTTACAATAGAGAATTACAATTTTCCTATTGGAGAAAGCTTGGTGGGATGTTCAAATGTTATGCTATGGATTTGTTGAAGAGGAACTATTTCGTTTTCAGCTTTATGTTCATTAACTGTGAGATCGGTCTAACTATTAGGACCTATGTTCTTGTCTGAATGATTTTTGGTTCATTTTATGAAAATCAGCACCATGAGTAATGAATGTTGTTCATAAGCAATTGGCTATCTGGTTGTTTAAATATCTTTAATTGTTCATGTGTTTTGGATGAAATATTAGCTATCTGAAATTTCTCTTTATAATGCATGCACAAGATACATTACTCATTAATAAGTGACAATATTTCTCCTTGGGGATAGGTAGGTAGTTTGATTTAATTTCTTGTTGTGTGTGTGATTTAGATGCATGAGAGTTTAAGACGAGAGGTAAGAACCTGTGCATCACATTGTGATTACTCCTTGCATTCTCTATCAATTTGCATGTTAAATAGGCACTTGCATATCATACTTAAAGTCAAAAATACAAAAATATATACGGTGGACCGGGCCGCAACTGGTAAAACCTCCTATTTTTGTTACTTGAACTACGGTAACTGGACCGCAAAGCAGACAGATTCCCTACACCAAACAGTCGCGGGCTAGTTGGGAACATTGACTGGGGAGAATCCTTTGTTGTTGTTGCCTGCGAATTTCTAGGCCTCAATAAGGTGGCAACAATTATCCCAAGTGTGGCATGGGACACCCTTTGTAAACTCACATACCATTTTTCAATGGTTCCTGTGAGAGTTCATTGGAAGAGGGGAATTCTCATTGAATCATCTACTATGTTGTTGGAGGAACACCATAAGTGAAAATACATGATATGGTTTGCGATATCATATACTTGTTTCCCTTAAAAATTAGGTATGTATTAGGGGATATTATTAGGCATGTATGCTCATGTCATATCATGTGTTCTAGGGTCATTGATCAACTTAGCTAGATTAGGGAGATTCAAGCTAGCCATGAGAGGTAGGTTGGAATTAGGTGCTTCCATTGTATGTTGTGTGTTCTTTCCTCGAGGGGGAGAACAAGGAGTATGTTGCAGTAGTATTTGTCTTCAATGTGAAGAAGATGATGTTATGTGACCTCCTCCGAAAGGGGGAGAAGAAGCGAGTGGTGATTTCCTTCATTGGGTAGAAATAAGGGAATGCATATTTCGTAAGAGGATGAAACAAAAGGATCTAAATTCTCTCCAAAAGGAGAAAATTAATCAAGAAAGGAGTGGTATCTCCTCGAGGATCCAATAAATGTGGCCTATGAGTGACCCTAGCTAGATTATTTCCCTTGTGAACCATGAGGAGAGAGTGGAAAAACACCCCTTGAGAGAGGGGATAAACCTTGTATTCTATTGGAATTTCTTAGGGTCTTTTGTTCCTCAATGGTAGAATCCTTATGTGAAAAATGAGAGTGATGTTAAGAATAAACACAGTTGAACAAATGCAAAAATATGTCAACCACAACAGATGCAAAACAGTGCAAAAGTGAGTGATATGTGCTATGTCAGTTTAGTGCAAATTATCCCACATGTAGGTTCTTTTTAATTATGAGTTATGTGAACTTGTATTTAAAAATAAAGTAATTGTAAATTCATTAAATACCTAAAGTCCTTGTATTTAAAAAGAAAGTAATTGTAAATTCATTAAATACCTAAAGTCCTTCCTCTCAAATGTAATTGGGCCTTTCAAAATCATAATCAGTAGTGACAATGGGATCCACACAATGATTGACAAATAATGGTAACAAAAAGTCAATTATATTGTCGATGGGGATATGTTCCAAAAGGTCTGGAAATACTTCCCAATGGCAATATTTGACTTCATGGGTCAACTACACTCACATATGCTCCTTGGTGATATCCTAAGTTTGGCCACTAAGAAAATTGCATCAAGTGTATATAAGTGGTTCAATGAGTGACTCTTAGGGGGAAGAAGGGTATTTATACCTTTCCTTTCACATTCTTGGGTACCAAAACTTCTTATCTGGGTTGTCTTTTGACACTTGTTGATAGAAGAATTTGATAATACCCTATAAGTCAACAATGTTGTGTTTCAAAATCATAATGGTTGTTAAAGTATTGTAACTTCAGAAGATATTCCATATGTGTCGATTGTATTCCTCCTTCAGGAGATGAGTTTGGTCTTGTTAGAGTCATTGAAAGAATCAATGTAAACCTTTGAATGTAAGTTGGGTCAATAGTACCCAAGTGTCAATATAATAAATTTTATTTGTGGTGTCTTGATAGACAATTCAATCTAGTCGGTTAGACAAGCCGACCCTATCAGTTAGACAAGTAGGCCATGTTAGGTTATAGGTCAATTCAGCTAAAGAATATAAATAGGGAGGCACTCCACTTCATTTGTACTCACTCACTCAAGTTATTTTGTAAGAGAGAGAAATATTAGTGCATCAGAAAGAAGAGAGAATCAATTGTATGGGTTTTACACTGCTCTGGTTGAGATATATACTGAGGAAATTTTGCGAGGTTTTTTGCCTTGTGATTTCCCCGAGGAAAATATTTGTGTTCTTGTTTTCTTATGTTTTTGTGCTTGTTGTTTTTTCAGTGATATACTATTGAAAATTTGTTTTAAGATGTCATCTAAGCAAATTAAGAAAACTTAACATGGTATCATAGTCACCGTGAAAGGAAGCACTGTACAGTTAGGGTGTTGTTACTCAGAAAAAATACCTCGATATATCAAGCATAAAATAGGTCTCTCTCAACTCGCCCTTGAAGGAAACATATTTCTGTGAAGACAGAACTAAATTATGAGAAGTTTCAATTTTAGACCAATTACTACTACCGAGACAAACTAGGGATTCAGTTTTTCTAAGACTCCATCATCAATATCAAAAAAACAAGATATAGTCTACCTCTCCCTAGGGAGGCGCATCTTCTCCATCACTCATCCTTACTAGTGATCCCAAATGAAAAATTACAGTTTCTGCATCAAACACTAGGTCATCCAGAAGGAGGTAAGTCAAAAGTTTTTTTCTTCAAGTATGTACTATTCCTCCTTATTCCATTTGAAGTTCTCAGTCTATTAAAGATGAAAAAAAAATACCAAGCTATATGAAAATCTTGAAGGTGTTGAAAACTTCATAGCATGGAAGTATAGGATCATGCTCATCCTACAAGAGAATGATATAAATATATTTGTAAAGGAGGAAGTGAAAGAAATAGGAGAATCTAAATCCAAGTCCAAGTATGAGAAGGATATGATCATAGATAAAAGGATAATAGCTAACTCCATCAAATATAACTTGATTCCTCAAGTATCCTCAAGGGAGACTCCAAAAGAAATGTTTGATGCTCTATCTGGTTTATTTCAAGGAAGAAACATTAATAGAAATATGAACCTGAGGAATCAACTCAAAAGTGTAAGGGCTCAAAATTGATAGACCATGTAGTCTTACTTTACAAGAGTAGCTCAAATCAAGGATCATTTAGAATCCATTGATGATATGGTTGAAGAATTAGAAGTTGTGATGACAACCTTAAATGGTCTTCCAATAGATTGGGAATCCTTTATTCGAGGAATCTTTTCAAGAATGAAACTAACCAAATTCCGAAAGTTATGGGAAGAATGTGTTCAAGAATAATAAAGGATAGCAGCTAGAGAAGAAAAGCTAAATGACAATGAGGATCAAGCCTTGACATCTCATACCAAAGTCAAAACGAAGAGTCATGACCATCCTCATATGACTCAAGGGTTTAAGAGGCCCAAGAGAGACTTCTAAATTTTGAATGCTTCACTTGCCACAAGTTGGGACACATTTCCATCAATTGTCCCATGAAAGAAGAAAGAGTAAAAAAGATGAGAATATTTCAGGCCCATGCTACTGAAGATAGTGATTAAGAAGTTGAAGAAGACGTAAAGAAGGATGAAGACTCTAGTGAAGAATATGTATTAATATTATCCCTAATATG
Organism: Pseudotsuga menziesii; assembly: GCA_001517045.1. Classification (NCBI taxonomy): domain Eukaryota; kingdom Viridiplantae; phylum Streptophyta; class Pinopsida; order Pinales; family Pinaceae; genus Pseudotsuga; species Pseudotsuga menziesii. The sequence goes on along the minus strand of LPNX010746737.1, from coordinate 978,930 downwards.
ATCAGTCTCACCAGGAAATGACACTTTTCTAGTTGATAATGGTGCCTCCAAGCACATGACAGGTTACAAGGACTCACTCTCATGCCTTGTACAAATGGAATCTCTACACAAAGTAATTCTTGGATATGATTCCCAATACCCCATTAAAGGAATAGGAGAAGCATCCTATAAGTTGGATTCTGGAAAGCTAATGAAGATGAAATATGTCATGTATGTCCCAGGACTAAAGAATAATATTCTTTCCATTTCATCTGTAGACAAGAAAGGCTTCAGAATTGATTTTGTGGATGGAAAATTTCTCATGTGGGCAAAAGTTAAAACCATAAATGATGCAGTAGAAATTGGAGTTGAAGAAGGAGGACTCTACAAATTGAAGGGACATATAGATTTAGAATTAAAAACCAGTACCATAAACCCATGTGAGCTATGGCACAGAAGGATTTCTCATATTCACTACAAATCTCTACCAATTGTAAGCAACGTTGTGTCTGGTCTACCAGAAATTCAGATAGAACATGAAGGAGTGTGCAAATGATGTGCACACAGAAAGAATACTAAGAATATTTATCCAAAAAGTGACAGTAAAGAAAAAGGGATCTTAGATATTATCCACTCAAACATATGTGTGCCTATTAAATTGATCACATATATCTGTGGACCAACACACAACTCACAAGATAGATCATTCAATTTACTCAGTAATTAAAGAATGAAACAGTGCAAAAATGGCTTGCAACTGTGAATGCTTTCATTAATCAAAAGAAATTAGATGATTAATTCCAATGAAGTGTAATGGATAAATAGCCTCATGCAATTCAAATCCATGTGAGGAAATTCGAATTGGTTGGACTCTACTTGATTGAATGGTTAACTGACCTTGTCTAAATCATTACCAGAGTTCATCGGAGCTCAAAATCCAAACTCAAGGGTCTAATTCAGTGTTAACTAGTCTAACTGACTACGGTAGGTGAGTAAATGTGCCTCACCTTCATGTAGCCATGCAATCCTAGCGCTAATTGAGTAGAACTAAATGTAGGGAACTAGAACTGAATGTAACTAACTCCTAACTGAGCTTGACTAGTCACCAACTGAACTCAACTAATGGAGGTTGGTATCGGCACTCCCAGTGGCTCCTAATTTGTAGTGATTGATATAGGAGGCTCCTAAACTGATGCATGCAAGTGCAATCATTGGAATTTGGCCTCAATTAGTGTTCCCCACACTTTAGTAACTGGTACATGTGCCCCAATTAGGCCAAGTGGACCCAATGGTACTAGCAACTAAAAAATGACTGAAAGGACTCCTGATTTAGACATGACTCCTGATTTAGACATAAATGACCAAATTGGATAAGGGAGGATTATAATCCTAACACCCCCCCTGAATGCTAACCTGGACAAATTATGGGCCCTGGTAACTAAGACCATAGTTCACCCATTACAACAAGTAAAGTAACTTCTCAACACAAAGAGCTGGGGGAAAAACCACATGGGAAAAAATCCTCCCCTCTAACTAAGTAGATAGAATCAGGATTAAGGTTTGAAAAACTTGAAAATATGTTGTTGCAATCTCTGTGATGTAGCGAAAAAGCATGCATGATGTTCTGTTCATAGGTATCCTGGGGCCTGGCATGTAGACTTCTCCATGTTATCCCAAAATGATTATGGAAGGAAGGAGGAATGTAGCCTCTTTCTGGATGAAGAGGTGTAGGATACACTCTGTTCTTCTAAATGTAGTGTGACTAATCCATTTCCATGTATCATCTTACAAGTACTTTGTTGCATCTCTCTGAAGGAGGTAATATTGCATGACATAGCACAAGGTTCTTAATCTTCTGAGTTTCAGATGGATTTCTAGTGATCTTCCTAGCTTCTAGTTTGGAAGTAGGGACTGGATCTGAATCACCCTGAATATCAATGTCATAAACTGATACAGTGGGATCTACAATACTAGTGGAAACTACAAAAGAAGTAGATGGAATTTTTTTACCTTCCCTTGAAAGTGGCTGCTGAGAGTGCACTGGTTCTGAAAATGGCATGAAGTGTGGGAACTCATATGCCTTGGAGGCATGATTTGCAGCACCCTTCACTATGATGTTCCCAGTAGAGATATCTTTGATCTCCACTTAATGAAGACCAAATATCAATCGCTTTGGAGAGCCATTATGAGTCATCTGGTATACATATAACTGATTTGCAACTAAGGAGGGCACATAAAGCACATCTTTGAACTTTCCATGTTCAAGATTGATAGAACCCTTCCCTTTGGATTGAATTTTACTGTTATTTCCCATCTGAATACTAGGACCATCAAAATATTGTAAGGAAGAGAATGATTCTCTAGATGCAACTATATGATTGGAATCTCAAGAATAAATGAGGAAGGCATGTGTTGTTGAGCAACTAGCCTTCATTGCATGGCATGTCTCTTCATGTTCTTCAGTTTAATTTGTATGGTCATCCTTCCTTGTGCTAGCAGGTACAGTAATGTTATGTTTCTTCAGAAGAATATCCATATCATCAATTGTTTTTCTCATACAGGATCTTTTTGGATGAAAACCCCTTCCATAGTATGAACAAAGTGTCTTTCCTTTTCCATTATTCTTGCTTCTATTTGAACCTGAAGGCTCATTTGACTGCTCTTTATCCACACGAGACTCATCCTTTTTCTTCCCTTTATGATTCGCTTCCTTAGGTCCTCTTGCAACCAGTGCTTGATCTCTTGAACATCGAATGATTCCCATTTGGATCAGCTTGTCATTCTCCTGAGTGAGATTCAATGAAGGAGTTAAGAGTAGGTATCCTCCAATTTGGAGTAGTGAGCTTCACTGAATGAAATGTTGATACAAATACTGAGTAGTTTGCACCAATTTTTTAGAGAATGGAAAGGATGAGTTGATCATCCTACTTCTCAACCTTACACAACTTCAACTAGAACACTAGATGCTTGAATCTGGTGAAGAAGTAATTTAGTGTTTCGAAATTGGATGCATGAAGAGAAATCAACTCATTCTCAAGCTGATAGATCCTTAGATCATCCTTCTTGTCAAATAAGGAATCAATCTTATCCCAAAACTTCTTACGAGTCTTCAATCCATTGATATGGAAGATAAGATCTCGGGAGATTGAGAGGCACAAGAATCCATATGATTCATCAAGTCTATTCAAGTGCTTTTCTTTGTCAACATAATCAATTGGCTCTACCCCTGTCTCCATTGTGATTCTGAAGAGTCTTTTGGAGTGTAGCTACATCTCCATGTCCTCCTTCCACTAGTGGTAGTTGAAAGGAGTGAGAAGCTCCATTGGAGGAGCCATTTAGAATGCAAAGAAGAGGAATGAGCTACTGTAGCAAATGCAGTGAAGGAGACTGGGCTGCTTGTAGCGAATGCAGTGAAGGAAACTAATAAATATGTAAATCACACAATCAAATAGAAAAAATAAGGTCGACAGCCTACACTTTTGGAATTTTATTCACACCCAACTTAGTTGATCAAACAAGCTTGATCAACAATTCCTTTGCTTGGGATATTAAGTGGTAAATTCTCCACTTCTGGTTCAATACTGGAAGGATCAATTTTTCTCAAAAGAAAAAATTTGATCCAAGTATGAATCTATAGTAGGAGAAGTGCCTTGTCCTGGTGAGGCTCTGATACCATATTAAATTGAGCACATAGATCTGTGGACCAATACACAACTCACAAGATAGATCATACAATTTTCTCAGCAATTGAATAATGAAACAGTACAAAAATGGCTTGCAGCTATGAATGTTTTCATTAATCAAAAGTAATTAGATGATTAATTACAATGAAGTACAATGGCTAAATAGCCTCATGCAATTCGATTCCAAGTGAGGAAATTCGAATTGGTTGTACTCTACTTGACTGAATGGTTAAATGACCTTGTCTAAATCATTATCGGAGTTCATCGGAGTTCAAAATCCAAACTCAAGTGTCTAATTCAGTGTTATCTAGTCTAACTGACTGAGGTAGGTGAGTAAATGCGCTTCACCTACATGCAACCACGCAATCCTAGTGCTAACTGAGTAGAAATGAATGTAGGGAACTAGAACTGAATGTAACTGACTCCTAACTGAGCTTGACTAGTCACCAACTGAACTCAACTAATGGAGGCTGGTATCGGCATTCCCAGTGGCTCCTAATTTGTAGGTATTGATCTAGGAGGCTCCTAAACTAATGCATGCAAATGAAATCAATGGAATTTGGCCTCAATTAATGTTCCCTGCACTTTAGTAACTGGTACATGTGCCATAATTAGGCCAAGTGGACCCAATGGTCCTAGTGACTAAAAATAGACTTAAAGGACTCCCAATTTAGACATGACTCCTTATTTAGACAAAAATGACAAAATTGGACAAGGGAGGATTATAATCCTAACAGGGCCAATGCAAACCACTTCATTAAGCGGGTATGTTTACTATGATTCTTTCATTGATGACTACTCCCGTAATACTTGGATATACTTCTTGAAAAAGAAGGATGAAGTGTTTAAAAGGTTTAAGGAATTTAAGGCCCTAGTGGAAAACCCCTCTAAAAAAAAAATAAAGATATTGAGGTCAGATAATGGACGAGAGTTCTCATAAAATGAATTCAATGATTACTGCAAGGAAGCTGGGATTAAGATGGAGTTCACCATTCCCTATAATCCACAACAAAATGGTGTGGTGGAAATAAATAATAAATCTACCATGGAAGCTGTGAAAGCTATGATATATGATCAAGATATACCGATGTACTTGTTGCAGCTGCAACTATTTGTCCCCAAAATTTTCAATTTTAGGGCCCTCCTTTTCATTTTCTTTTATTAGATCTATCCTAGGAATATTTGGTTTTTACTGAAGCCACCCTAAAGCTCAGATTTTTTCCTTAAAAAGTTGATCTTTTTCATTTTCTGCATCGGAATACTAGCCGAATATCATTTCGATATCGGAAGCATAGTAGACTATCTTTTCGACGTTGCAGAAGCCAAATGGTCAAGTCTATCGAAAGTACTTCCATATTCCTCATCGATACATCAAAACCACGGGTTCTATTCATCTTCGTTTTGTTCTTCGAGCTTAACACTTAGCGTTTTGATTACTGATTACTTTTTTATCACTATCGAAATGTTTTACAATAGTGATCTGGAGTCCTAGTCTTGTATGTCGTCAACGTTGCAGGAACCTAGTGTTGAAAGGCTCTGAAATTTTAGTGTTCTCCCTTGCCGATTCGTAGAGTGTAGGATCTCCATTTTCCAACGCCTGGTAGAATGAATAACGTTGCGAGGATAGTGCTTTATGTTGCTGACACTGCGGAGGATGTTCAGTATTGAGGTTTTTCACTTAGTGCTTAGAGCTGTCGATGACCAATAATTTTAAAATTTATCGCAGGTCCATAGTGGTTTTGTACCCACCGTTACGGCTGTCATCAAAACTACCCTTCCAATTGTTAGAGGTTTTGGTCGCCGATAAGTTTGAATACCGATTAGGGTTTTGACCGCTGAGTGTTATATATACAAAGGTCATTTTTTTTATTGTTTTATCTGTTTAACTTGTCATTTGCACCATTCCTTATCGACTGCACTGATTCACGCACGCCCAGCTGTCCAAACTTGATTCATTTGCCTCGCCTCTGTGGAATTTGTCCATCCCGTCGACTACACCGATGTTTTCCAGGTAGGTGAACCATGGCTTTGATATCTTTGGTTTTATTGGTTATATGGGGACCATTAGATTTTATTTCACCATTAGGTTTTTCCATTGGTTAGGGCTATCCATATGAAGAGATTTCCAGCTCTTATGCTCTCCCATGGTTGTTTTTACTTAGAACATACGGAGTTTTAGGGTTTTAGCTACTTACATTTTCTTAGTAGGGAAAATCAAAGTTTGTGTGATCTTTTCCATTATGAATGCATTCGCTCCAGCGCGGGGGGTCAGAGCGGGGTTGCAGAAAAGTGTTTCGCTGTCTGCAACACCCTCTTCTTGGTTTTTCCATGGTCGATAGGGGGTTTTAAACCGTTTCTTGTGCATTTACCTTATCCCGTGGGACTACAGGGATTTTTTTCCATGATCGGTTTAGGGTTTTTTCCCCAGGACGAGCATTGCGTGAGGATTATTATTTTTTTAGTTTTCTTGAGGACAGGCATTGCATAGGTTTTAATATTCTTGAGTTTGGTTTTGAAGATGTAATGATAGGATTAATTCGATCAATTCCTTTATTTTACATCAAATTAGTTTGTTACGGCCCAAGTGAGATGGAGAATTTTGTAGACAGTAAGGCTTAGGCATTTTAAGAAGTAGCCTGCAAGATTTTTCTTTCTTCTTGATTCTTTCACCCATTGAGTATTGTATTTAACTTATCTTTCAGCATGCACATTGAGGCGGTAAACAAATTGATATAGTTTCCTATTTATTGTTTAAAACACTTGCTGGAATAGCTCAGTTGATTTAAGCACATGTTTGACTATGGCAGGGTGACTAATATATAGAAAACATGTCGAAGAGACAAAAGAAGAAGGCACCTGTGATTGAAGGAGAACCCGAAGTAGAGATCACCACCAAGGTACAATATATTTATGAAGATACCTAAGCCTTTACTGGGGTCGAATTGGACTTCAAGTGGGGAGAAATATACAGAATGATTGCCAACCAAAATGTACCTAATGTTGGTTTTGAGGAGTTGACTATATATGACAATATTGAGAAATCAGCTCTAATGAAAGTAGCCACGAGACCTGAGCTATTTCCTTGTTCAGAATTGATAGGGTGGATTATTCCTAGGGAAGATGTAACAACAATGATCCTGGGGAACACTGCCAAGCAAGGCTACACTGCTTATAGCCCTGCATATGTCTCTATGGCTTATCATCTGCCCTCAGTCCAGGTTTATTTGACAGAAAGTTGGTTAAAGCAGACAGCTATGGATCTGGTGGAGACAGTAAAAGGAATGATGATCCCTGGAAAAACCTTCCTAACTAGACCTTTCAGAGAATATGACACTTCTACTCTCCGTACTCCCTATAGGTTCATTTCACTAATGTTAAATAGGATTTTTTGCAGGGCACACAGAAAGAGTTTCAAGATAGGGTGGATGCCAATTATTTTCTATGTGGCTTCTAAGGGAACCATTTTTAATTGGTGAAACATTGTGTCAAACAGCCTCTTAGCATGCATATCAGCGACCTTAGAAGGGGTATCACAAAAGAAATCAGAATTATATATGAGCTCTATCCTGATTGACTGTATACTGTACACAACATATAAATTATTTTGGGCCCATAAATATCATAGATATTACAGGGAAATCTGTGAGCACTTCATCATGCCCTTGTATGCCCTCATTTTCTTGACTGAATGCAATTTCATGTCTGAGGAGGCATTCAAAGTCATACAGGATTTTGGAGATTATTATTTGGCCAAGGATGGGTTTTATATAAGAATGTACGGTGGTTCCAGAGCTCCTTCCCTACTCCCTAAGTATGTCACTGACTATGTACTACACAAAGAGGTAGTTAGGCAGGTGTATATTGATGGTGTAGGAAATTTCATGTTTGAGCATAAAAAGGCAACATATACTGCAGTTCCTTTCCTTATTGGTAGCTATAATTTTTCAAGAGTGAAGCAGGTGGCATATTTTGTTAAGGAGCTGGAGCATTTTCATTTTGGCGAAATGAATTTTCACAGGAATGATTCCCGCAATAAAGTAGCGGACTACTGCAAGGAAGCAGGGATAAATTTTGAATATACTGATTTTTGGGACAAGGATGAGGCAACATTCAGAAGTGAGAAGAACATGACCATCCTTAGGAAGAGGTTCAAATAGAAAATAACTACTATGGGTGGAAGGGAAAAACTTCAGAGAAGACTAATACATTGGAAGAAGAAGAGGCGAAAAAGAGAGAAGAATATGCTAGAAGGCTAGCATAGGAAGCAGAGAGCTGGTTGAAGAATGAAGAAGAAGAAAATAAGCAAGTTGCAGAGGAAGCAGTAAGGAAGGAAGAGGAAGAAAGGAAGAAGAAAGAAGAAGCTGAAATCAAGGAAAAGCAAGAAGAAAGTGAAGGTTTGAGACTCACGGGATCTCAAAAGGATTAGCAAACTACAGAGCAAGTAGATACACAAGGAGTGCAGGATCAAATAGATCAAGAACAAGGAAAATCTGGTCCTAATCCCCCAGAACATGCTGCATCTTCTGGCAACATACTAGGACAATCTTCATTTTCTGCGATAAATTTGATCCCTTTCATGCTTACTGAGGGAGAGGAGGTTCCTGATTTTAGTACCATTTTTTATGATAAGGAAAAGAAAACAATTGTAAAAAGGACTGAGAAAAAAGTCAAGACTGGAGAACAATTAGGGAAAATGGTAACGGATAAAACATTGGTGCATGGAACAAATAGAGATCCACGATTGATAGCAAGAGCTGGGGTAGCATTAACCCAAGAAACTAAAGACAACGTGGACAAGATTATGATAGACCTAGAGCAGTCAAGAAAGAATGCAACACAATTGAAAGAAACTTTGAAGAAGGAAAGGGATGAAGGTCAAAAGCTGAAAAGGAAGTATGAAGACATGATGAATGAAGTTAAGACTTTAAGAATGGAATTCCAGACTCTGCAGGTGAATAATAATTCTTTAGAAATATCCGCAGAGAAAACAGAAAAGAATGCTCAAGATAGCTTCGCTGAATTACAAAAGCTACAGCTAGAACATCAAATGTTGAAAACTGAAAGAGATGATCTTCAGGTATCCTATGAGAATCTAAGTGCAGAGAATGATAGGTTGCAAAACAAGTTTGTTGAGTTAGAAATGGAGAAGGATACCATGGAGGAAAGATAGAAACAATATGAAATGCAGGTGGCAGCCATAGAAGAGCAAAACACTTCATTGACAACATCACTGAAAGATGCTATGGAACAAAAAATAGGCATTCAGCCTTTGAAAGAACCCATTATAACTCAAAGAAGGAAGACTCACCAATTACAGATATGCATAGAGGACGAAAGGTGTAAAATTTTATAGATAGACACAAGATTAGAGGAAATTTTGGACATTGCTTCATATTTTTTGGACAAATCTCAGGATATTTTGGAGATTCTAACAGGAAGAATGGTCTGGGCAGAAACAAATAAGGAATCTCCTGCGGAGTTAGCAATTAAGGATCAACAGAGTTTAAAACAGGAGTATGATTTATTGGAATTTGCAATTAATGTAGCAGAAGAATTCAAGAAAACCGTGAAGAAAACAAAGGGAGCATGTGTTGAATATTGCAGAAGAGTGCTTGGTACATACAATAGATGCCAGACTTATGCGGAGAAAATATTGGATGTGATACCAGAACATGAATTGTTTCTAGAACATCTACAGAACAGGTATCAGGAAGATGAGCAAGAGATCCAGTAGGTCAAGGACCTAGATGAATGGATCTTGAAGAATGTAGTGGCACATGTAGCAGTAAGCATACATTTACTATAAGATCAGCTGCGCCTAAGTCCTGCCAAAATAGAAGGGGCAAGGAACCAGGCTGCTAAATATGAGATTAATATTCGATTTCTTGAGCCTTCCAGATTTGAGGGCATAGTAGCAGAGGCCCATGCGTGGAAGAAGTTCATCAACAACCAAGTTGGCCCTTCTTCATAATGTGTTTTGAAAATTTTGATTTAAAATGTAATATATTGTATTAATTATGTGCACATGCTACAAGACAAAATTTTGGAAAATGAAAGGTTGGGGAAGCTCAAAAGACATTGAGGGGCAGCCCAAGAGTTAGGTTTTTTGTATAAATATAGGAGAGTTTTAGATGTAAAGGGACTTTTTCCCAGACCATTTTTTAGAGAGGATTGTAAGAAGAACTATTTCCTTTTACAATAAAGAGTCACATGTTTCTGCCAGAGAAAGTTTTGTGGAATGTTTCAAATGTTTTGCCATGGACCAGTTGAATGTGAACTATTTCGTTTTCAGCTTATTTCCATTAACTGTGAGATCGTTCTAACTCATTGAATTTATTTTCATGTAATGAATGTACTCTGGTTTATTTTGTGAAATTTCCATTTTGAGTAATGAAGGTTGTAATTAACAATAAGCTATCTTGTTGATGTTCATGTGTTCTGAAACAATTAACAGCTTTCTGTGATTTTTCCTAATGCATGCACTAAAATACATTACTCACCATTAATGATAGTTTTTCTCCTTATGGATAGGTTATTTAGTCATAGTTAGTTTATTTATGCTTGTGATTTATATGTGAGAGAGGTAAGACAAGAGGTAAGAACCTGCACATCACATTGTGACCCTCCTCGTTATCTCTATCATCTACATTTTAGTTAGGCACTTGCACATCATACCTTAAATATCAAAAAAATAAAATATACACGGTGTACTGGGGCGTAACTGATAAAACATTTTAATTGTTACTTGACCTATGGTAGCCGAACCGTTAACTAGATGGATTCCCCATACCAAATAGTAACGGGCTAATTGGGAACGTTTATTGGGGAGAATCCCTAACTGTTGTTACCTACGATTTTGAGGCCATCAATAGTTTTTGGTGCTAGAAGGAGGGCCACCAGTGCATGGCTAGTCGAGGAAGCCCGCTTCCTCAAAATCACTCCATCGGTGACAGTTCTGAAAGTAGTTTGCTTCACAAACCCACTAGTGAAGATAAAGAGAAAGGGTATATGTATCCTGTCGATAACGAAGTGGTTGATGATTTAAGAAGAATTACCAGGGCATATGTGAAAAAGATTGGAGGATTACCGATTATTTCTATATTACCTAGAAGAGAGTATCAGAATAAATATCACCCTCAATTAGAAGACCCAGTGTTGGTAGAAGATCTTGAAGAACTGGTAGAAGCAGCCTTACAAGAAGTTGACCAACCTTTAAATAAATTGGATCTGATTTCACCTTACTGTTCACCTTTCCAGACCCCTGTTCAGTCACAACCTCATTTCCCACTCAAAATCATGGCTAATGTAAATGCAAACAACCACCTCCACAACCTGCTTGGAGGGCTAGGTCACCTTTAAATTTGACACCTCCCTTGCATGATTTGTCTCAGGATTTTGACAAGATGTTTCCTAAGTTTGAACCAAGTGAAGGAATTCTGGTAGACGGTCATTTACAGAGTTTTTATTTGGCTGTAGAAGGACTACGAGCCGGAGAGCATGAATATGTAGTATGTAGATTGTTTCCCCACACCCTGAAAGGAAAAGCAACCTCATGGTATTTTTCACTTCCTGCAAATTCAATCACGAACTGGAACACATTTGAGAGAATGTTTAGAAGTAAATATGCAGTCCAGAAAACTCGTGTAGCTTTAATGAAATGGTTATGTGCTCTAAAGAAAGAAAGGAAACAAAGAGTGCATAATTTCACTCAAATATTTGCTGCTTACCTAAACAATTTCACTGCAGCTGATAAGCCATCTGAAAATGGTCTGATAGAATACTATACCTCAGCCCTTGGGCCTGATCTAGCCATGTTTTCCAAGAGATCAGTTAGACCTACATTAGCAGAAACCTACAAAGAAGCTGAGAAGGTAAAGGCTGAGATGGAGAGTATAGAAAATTACCTTGTGCAGTCAGAAGAAAAGACTTTTGGAAATAAGAAACCTTTATTACTGACTAAACCTAAGGATGAGTGGTCACAGGATTTCGAAGGGATGGTGAAGATGATGCAAAATTTATCCAACAGAGTGATATATTTAGAGAAGGAAAAGGAGGATCACAAATCATATAAGCCTTATTATAAAAAAGGGAAGACAACAGTCAACATAAACCTCCTCCACATAGTCCTGAAGTGATGAATTTAACTGATGTAGTCATGGATAATTTTTTTACGTTTCATCAAAAGCCTCATTCTAAGAAGAATTGCCCACAATGGATTAATTCTATGACATTAGTAATGAATCAATTATTGGACTCCAAACTAACAGAAACTGGTAAGGAGGAAGAAAAAGATAATCAATCTACAGAAAAACAAGAGGAAGATACTTTAGTTTTATGGGACTGTGTCTCTATGTTTGATACAGAAGAAGAAGATTTTCTAAAACAAGAGGAAACACCAGAAACCAATGTGACAACAAGAAGTCAGAGTTTGTTAAAAGAAGATAAGTCAATACTTCCTAAGATTAAGAAACTTCAAGAAAACATGAAGAAGATACAGAAGAACACTGCAACTGTTAAAGTACCTGAATTTTCCATTTCAAGTCAAGATCTGAAGAAAATCAACACACCTCTTAGGCCTATTGAAGATAATATTGATAATGTCAAGAAGAATCTCAAAGAACCTGAGATGGGGTATGATATTGTGGAAGACATTAAAAAAGCTAAAGCAAATATCTCATTGTTTGAAATGTGTAATTTACCTCAGCAAAAAGAGAAACTTTTAAAAGCACTTGAGATACCAGAAGAGGAGCCTCCCACTGACAACCAACTTGAGGAAGAAATTGGTGAGGCAAATGTGGGAGGGAAGTCTAAGTATAAAACCCCATCATTTCTCCTAACTTTTGAAATTTTCAACTATAATGTGCACAACTGTTTAGTAGACTCAGGAGCATCAGTCAACGTTATGCCACTTTTAGTATGCAAGAAAATCAATGGCCAGCCTAAACCATCTACTTGGAAAGTTCTTCAATTAGATAGGATAGCTATAAAAGTAATAGGAGAAATGGAAGATGTTCTAATTTGCTTATCCGCAGATGAGAGGGTATGTCAGTACATCGACATTGTAGTAGCAGACATACCAAATGCTAATGGACTGGTTTTGAGTCGAGACTGGTTGGGAAGGTTAGACGGATACTTTGCATCATATTGGTCACATTTATGGTTGCCTCATAAGGGAAGTCCCAATCAGATAAAAGTATTAAGAGAACCTCAAATGAAATACAATGTCACTCATTTAGAGGGAAAAAATGAACCAGTAAACTCTGTATTGGGAAATCATTTCATTGAATTGGAACCGAGAAATTACCAAGCTGAAGAAGCCAACAGTATACCTGATACCCATCTCGATCTCCTTCGATTTTCATGGGCTGATGAGATTGACTGTAATATAGTAGATCTAGTTTCAGATGTAGTCTGTAACTCAAATTCAGTAGAGGTAGATAGTTTTTGGACTCTTTATTTTGATGGTTCTAAAGCATTGAAAGGATCAGGGGTTGGCTGTGTCCTGATTGATCCCAAAAAAAATAAACATTTTCTTTCTTGTAGGTTAGAATTCAAATGCACAAATAACACAGCCGAATACGAAACACTAGTTCAGTGACTTAAAAAAGCAATAGAATTGAAAGTAAAAAATCTGAAAGTATATGGAGATTCTGAAATTGTTGTCAAGCAAATTCGGAATAAGATACACTGTATTTCACCACATTTGAAAGCTTACCAAAATGAAGTTTGGGATTTGCTTATAAATTTTCATACATTCAACATTGTGTCCATTCCTAGAATAAAGAATGCAGCAATTGATTTACTAGATACCTCAGCTACAAGGATGGTACCTTCAAATAATAGATGCTCTATTGAATTACTTTTCAGGCCTTCTGTTCCAGATATGATCACAAATCTACGGGTTTTGGACGATGATCAGCAAACTTTGGAGTGTTTGATGAATGATAATACTTTCAAAGTAGCAATAATAGATGATGAAGAACATCAAGCAGAATTAAAATTCGGGAACTTTATTCCTAAAGGATTCAGGACCTTGGAACGAATGTTTGATTTAGAGAACAAATTCAGAAATCCAGTGAATGTCAATACCCATAGCTCGTCATTACAATTCAAACTGATAAATTTGGGGACTAAAGCAGAACCTAAATATGTAAATTTGGGGAAGTGTTGTTCTCTAGGTGAAAGAAGTAAGTTCATCAGTCTTTTCAAGAAGTACAAAGACATGTTCTCTTGGACCTATGAAGAGCTTAAAACTTATGACACAAAGATCATACAACATGTTATCCCAATTAAAGATGGAATCAAGCCTTACCAACAGCCTTGGAGGAAGATGCATCCTAAGCCGGAACCTTTAATTCAAAGTGCGGTATAAAAATTGTTGGATGCTAAAATCATATTTAAATTCCAGCATTCGGAATGGGTTTCTAATTTGGTACCGGTACGAAAAAAGTCAGGAGAAATCAGGCTCTGTGTATATTTCAAAAATATTAATCGTGCATCCGATAAAGATAATTATCCGGTCCCACCCATGGAACAAATATTACAGATGGTTTCATGTTCTGAATTGTTTTCATTATTAGATGGATTCTCTGGTTATAATAAATTATTAGTAGTTGAAGAAGACAATCTTAAAACCACATTCAGAACCAAGTGGGGAACTTTTGCGTATAGGAGAATGCCCTTTGGACTTATTAATGCTGGAGCTACTTTCCAGAGGGCCATGAATATAGCTTTCTGCAGTCTGATTGGTCGTAGCGTTGTGGTTTATCTAGATGATGTCACAATATTTTCAAAAAAGAGAGAGGAACATGCATTTCATTTGAAACAAATTTTTGAGCGTTGTCAAAAATATGGTATTTCACTAAATCCTAATAAATGCGTGTTTGCAGTCACAGAAGAAAATTTATTGGGTCATGTTGTTTCTAAGAAAGGGATCTCCATAGACCTGGAAAGTATTAAAGCCATAGAACAAGATCCCTTTACCCCGTATTAAAAAGGGTATGCAATCATTTATGGGGACAATCAATTTTGTGCAAAGGTTTGTAATGATACTTTGCTCAAATTGTCAAACCTTTGCAGCAAATGGTTAAACAAAGTGTACAATTCAAATGGAATAATTTGGAGAAGAATTCCTTCAGCAAGATAAAAACATATGTTGCTCATGCACCATCACTCAAAAGTCCAAATTTCGAAAAGTATTTTATTCTATACACTTTTGCATCCGATGATTCATTAGCAGTTGTGCTTACACAGAAGGAAGATGGGGGAGACGAGTACCCCATATCATTTATGAGCACTGGTCTGCAAGGAGCTGAATTGAATTATCCAACAGTTGACAAACAAGCTTATGCATTTTTTAAAGCGGTAAAACAATTTAGGCCATATATACTTAAGAATCGCACCAAAGTAATAGTTCCACACCTAGTTGTACAATCTCTTTTTGCACAAAAGGAATTAGGAGAAAGAAGAGGCAACTGGGTGACTGCTTTACAAGAATACAATATTGAGTTCAAACCAGCATCCATAGTAAAAGGACAAGAATTGTGTAAACTAATGACTGAAGGTCAAATCAATGAAGAAAATAGTTGGGATAATGAAGCCTAGCTACATATGGTAGATGTATGTCCTTTGTTTACAGCTCTAGATTCTTGGTATCGGGACCTAGTCCATTACCTCCAAGAAGGATATTTGCTGGAGCATTAGAGTCCCAAGCAAAGAAGAGCATTATGTCTGAAATCAGCTTCATATCATATAATTGATGGAGTATTGTTCAGAAAGAACTACCATGGAGTCTTTCTCAGGTGCTCAAAATAGGAAGATGCAAAGAAGGTCATAGCAGAATTGCATGATGGGCCTGCTGGAGGTCATTTTTCTAGGGACACAACAACATATAATATTCTCAGAGTTGGATATTAATGGCCTACACTATTTAAGGATGCTCATGCTCATGTTATAAAATGTGATGCTTGTCAGAGATGTGTTGGAAGACAAGCTAAAGCAGTAGGACCGTTAAAACCTGTAATTATATCAAAACCAATCGAACAATGGGGAATCAATATTATTGGAGAAATAAACCCAAATTCTTCCTTGCATCACAAGTATATTCTGACAACAACTGATTACTTCACCAGATGGGTTGAGGCTATTCCATTACGAAAAGTAAATGAAGATGCAGTCATGGATTTCTTACAGAATCACATTATGACTAGGTTTGGGGTTCCAATTTCCCTGGTTTTTAATAATGCTACTTACTTTTATTCTATTAGATTAACTGCATTCACTACAACAAAAACCTGTGATTAGCATCCCTTTTAGCTTGCTTTTTAACATCCACTATCCCTTTTAGTGTATTTTTCATCATTTTTTGGACAAAGTGGATGATTTTCCATGGGATGGCACTTTTAATGGAGTTATTTGTGTCCCTTTTTAAAAGTTGACACTATTTTGGATGCTAATTAGAATCCCAAATAGCGTCCCAATTAGAGTCCTTATTAGTGTCCCAATTAGCATCCTAATTAGCGTCCCATTCAACATCCCAATTAGTGTCCATTTTTAAAAGTTGGCGCTATTTTGGACGCTAATTAGCATCCCAATTGACGTCCCAATTAGCATCCCAATTAGCATCCCCATTAGAATCCCAATTAGCATTCCAATTAGAATCCCAATTAGCATCCCTTTTTAAAAGTTGGCGTTATTTTGGATGCTAATTAGCATCCCAATTAACATCCCAATTAGCATCCCAATTAGCATCCCAATTAAAATCCCAATTAGCGTCCCAATTAGCATCCAAATTATCATCCCAAATATCATCCATTTTCAAAAGTTGGTGTTATTTTGGATGATAATTAGCATCCCAAATAACATCCCAATTAACGTCCCAATTAGCGTCCACAAAAGCATCCCATATAACGCCAATAATAGCCTCCAATAAAACGTCATGAATAGCATGCACCATATATGAATCCAGGGTTAGTGACATGAATTGTGCCATGAATTTCGATAAGAAAAACATTCAACATAGAGCCAGGAAATACTACACCTAGAGTTGATTTTCTAAATGCTAAGTACTGTTGTTGAGTTGATTTTCTAAATGCTAGTACTGCTGCTGAGTTGATTTGCTAAATGCTAGTACCGCTGCTGAGTTCGATTCCATTAAAATATAAGGTTTGACTATAACTGTCAACTAATATTCTACCTGAAATTTGAGGATATATGCCCCACTATTTCCATAAATCTAGAGAGGATTTCTTGGAATCATGTAGCTTTCAAGTGTTCAATCTATGACCCAAATATGCTTTAACATCCTATACTTTGATATTTGTCCCTCCTTTGTCCCTCCTTTGAATACCACCTGTTAAATGACTGCATGAAAATGCTCGATTTGATGCCCTTGAATATGGGGTTGATCTTTATTGTTGATCTTCAAAATATGGGATTTGAATGCTGGTAATGTGGACCTGCTACTTTGTTGGATGGAGGATTCAACACCATAGAGTCCTAATGATATTTCCTTCTACAAACATCTGTAAATCCCCATTGCTAATATTACTCTTGATTACTAGATATTTTGTAATATACTCTGTCACTTGTTCACAGTATTACATTTCTCAATATGCCACAAATTTTAAGAGCCACTACTATGACAAAGGATTTTTCCTTGATCAGATCATTACTAAGAGCTGGTAGAGAATTCAACGTTCCAACACATAGGTATTGATAGGCTAAATATGCAAGTGGAAAAATATCAAATGTATTTTTGATAACCATTCAACAAGGAATCGATGCCAATAGGATGGTTTCATATGTGATAAGTATAACTCTTGCATATTCCTTAACTGTTAGCAAATTCCATTTCAAAGCTCCTCCTTCAGGTGTAGGATGCAAGAAATTCAACTCTATATTTTCACCTTCAAGTCTTATTTGGCCTCCAATGACCATAAGTTCATTTTTACAGGTCTGAAATACAAGATCCAAACCCTTTATTGAGCTTGCCATTACAGGCAATTTTCCCAATATATTCCAAATATGGTATCCTTGTTATATTTCTTGACTTCATTTTTCTACTGCTTGATTGCATAAAACTTGATTATTTATCATTACAACCAAGTATGTTGTTGGTTCACTGATTTTGTCAAGCAATTATACTATGCTACATGTAGAATGCACTTTACTTCTAAAGGGAACCATTTGAGACAACCATAACTTGATAAGAAAATTTTTAAATATCATTTTGCATATATATATTTTCATATTCTAGTTTAGTGTAGAGATCTTCAACAAAATATGGTCATTTCCACAAATCTCATGATGACAAAGTGTATGCACAGAGCTAGAACACGTGTAGATGTTGAAGTGTGTGGGGGGGTGTTGGGACATGATTGTGGGTACTGGAATGTGCATATTAACCTCAAATGTGTGCATATAGGGTCTAAAATTGTGACATCCCGTGACATGGAGTCACACGTAAACAACAATTATAGACTTGGGCACAAAATTGGCAGTGGTTATTTTGATGAGATATACTTAGGCTTTGCTCCATTTTTTATTTTGTTCACTCAATGAGTAATTGTTTTGTTGATCCCATAAAATATTAATCCATCAAGTCCCACAGACTTTGCATTCACCTGAGTTTGTCTGAGAAGCATTACATGTTGTTTGTGATCGGCATATTTTCTCTTTATCCATGACTCACAAGTTTCACCATATGGAAATTCTGTATCTTAGAACACCAATGGTTCTTAGTTCTTTATTACTTTTGCAGCAACACCTCATCTTGATGGGTATATACTTGATTCCATATCTATGATTTTTTGTATTCACCTGAGTTTGTCTGAGCAGCTTTACATGTTGGTTGTGATCGACATATTTTCTCTTTATCCATGACTCATGAGTGTCACCATATGGAAATTTCATATTTTAGAAATACAAGATTCCTTTACCTTGAAATAATGGGTTACTTTCTTTGGGTGCGAGACACCAGTGTATTTTTACCATTTGACATTTTAAATTCTGATAAATATTTGTAGGCGGTTCTCTTCAGTCCAATTCAGTTGGTCTATATGCTACTAAGGGGGTGAGGCTAAAATTTGTCTGACTAATTTGGATATGTTGCCTCTCCCCATCTCTATTGTTTGTTTTACTCTCACATACTTAATGTCCCTTTTCTTATTATCTGCAGCAAGCATGTCTTCTTTGGAAGAGTTGTTGATGAAATACATGTACTGAATAAAATTGAGCGATTATCAACTACAAATCAAGGAAGACCTATTGTTCCAGTTAAAATTTCTAATTGTGGTGAAATATTTCCAAGAAAAGGTAAGAGTATAGTTGTAGTTGATGAAGGTACATTTATCTTTTAAGTTGTAAGCATCATGATATTCCATTTATCTTATGCTCAACGTTATCGTACACCATCTCCAGATCGCTCTTCCCCAAGGTCTCATCACCTTTGTGAAAGGAATATTCCTAAAAGGACAAGTTTGTATGCATTCATAAATCCTCATTAAATTTCCAAAGTTGGAAGGAATTCCTAACAGGATAATTTTATTTTGATGTGGTAGATATTCAAGTTTTAGGAGTTATTTCGAGCGCTCTCCACCAAGACATTATAGAAATGCACCAAGAGGCAAGACTCCTCCAATGTTAGAAAGCATTATATTTGTTGGAGTGCTTGAAGAAATATGTTTTGAATATTCTTTTAGCAAACTATTTTATAAACACTATTGGTTATTTTGTATCTTTGAAACACTATCCAAATCATCATATTTAAGTGTTTCCACATCAGCCATATAATCAAGGTTAACTTGTCAACAACATCACAAGATGGCCAAGAGTTGGTGATATGGTTCCTTCCAACAATTAGTTTTATCTAATATATAAAACCTTAGTTAAACTGCCTATTTTTGAAGGATTCGTTGAGATATAAAAGCCTCCAAGAAATGGTTCTAGTTAGATTATTGCGGTTTTAGATCAAGCTTTCCTAGTTTCATCATCTCTCATATTTCACGAGGAAGGACACAACTAAGATTGTTGTTTGAAAGAAGAAAATTAGGAAAGTTATTCAATATGTCCCTGGGAATAAGGCATATGTGCACGTGTCCCATGTAAGGAGGTACATTTCCACAAATGTTGTTGTTATAAATCTCAAGGCAATACGATGCAGAGAGCTTATAAATATTTTTTGGTATAAAGCTTGTGAAGGGGTTGTTATGCAACACATTGTAGTGAGATGCGGTCATGTATAAGGCCAGTGATAAAATATGATATAAGGAATCCATTTGCTCAATCTATTGAATATTATTCACTATACTCCAAGATGATAAGGGTTTCAAATCTAGAAGGAAATGAATGTGACAAACTTGGAAGCTGATCACAACTCTTAATCCATGAATCAAATCACAATAGAGTACAATTTGTAATGGAAAAACTCTATATCATACAACATTGAAATGCGTTGTTTCGGCTAATTACAACTCCATTCTATAATCAATGGGAACCCTTTGTATTGTCATTGTGTTTCCATTGATTTATTCCAATCGTAATAGATTTTAATTTGTAACGAAGAAACTCCATATCATACTAACAAATTCTTAGTGGTTCAGTAGAGCGCCTTGGTTCAAGGATTGCTAGAACAACTTATGTCAAACCCGTTAGCAATGTTTCTGTTGTGCAATGTGTTCAAATTAGAGGGAGTGCTCCTGTGCCTATGATGTAAGATGGTCTCGAACAAACAAGTTTATCCTTTCAAGGAGGGTCAATTCCATCGGTACCATTGAAACCCATGCAATATAACATAAGATCCAACTTCTCCACATAACTAGGTGATATTACATGTGTCCCAACATTAACCTCCAAAAGGATTCTAGGTTCAATGGCTTGTTTCCTAGGTTTATCACTTAATGTACTTTAGATGCACATGTTGTGCTTGAGTTGTTTGTGTCACTATTAGTAGGTTGTTTTTTTCCAACCCACATGTTGCGATCTCCATTTTCAAAGTGCATGATTAACTAGGTAAATGAGTCTACTAAGATTTTTAATTGTAAATTAAACTCAATACTATACATCACCAATTCCCTCCAAATTTGGATGCATTATGTGCAAGGTTCTTTGGTAAATAATACCTTCCCTAATCACCTTCTTATACATTTGTTGGACAATATATAAAGAATCCCCCAATATTATAGTTTTGTTGATCAAAATGTCATGCAATAAAATTGGTCCAAACATGTATAGTTTTGCATGGTTGTTTGACGCAATTCCAAGCCCCTAAGGGAATCTAACTATTGTATTTCCAGCGAGGTTAATGAGATTCCCTCCCACTCTTGCTACCCTTGCAATACCTCTAAAAGAACCATAAAAATAATAATTTGAAGCGATCATGTGAGTCTAGGTGAGATTTCATTTCTAATCATGAGAGATCCAATTGCCAAGAATAATTAAGCTTTGGTTTTAAATACAATTGTTACAATTAAATAATTCATAAAGAAGAAGTTTTAAAACCATAAATAGTTTTTCAATACTCATATTTTAAAAAAAAAGCTTTGAATTATACATATGTTTGTTAAATATATTCAACAACCAAAAACTTTAATTACCTAAATTTTTCTCACATGAACTCTCATTCCAATTGCAATATACAGATTTAGGGTTAATGCAATTTCCACATAAATATTCAGACAAAGTGTCTTATCCTAAATTATTTTCTCACAATAGATAATCTTATTTACTGTCATACTCCATTTTATTTAAAGTTTCTTGGGGAAAGCAAGCTATAGAGTTTATTCTCCCCTTTAAAACATTTAAAATAATCTAATTAGATTACGAAAGCATAAAACCAATGGTCATATGCTTTATTTTATGTTTATGTAATATTGGTGGCTCTCTTTACAGTGCAAATGGTGTGACAGTGGCCCTAAATATTCGAAAGGATGCTAAATTTGGTGGCAAACTTGAAATATCCGAGGGAATTTTAAACTAGCAAAATATTGAGAGGGAACCCAATTTCCCCATTTTCCCATTTGGATTTTCCTTGATCATTTCATATTGTTAACCTCCATTGTTATTTTTTATGCTCCATTGTGATCAAATCAAAGGTCCATTGAATCTAATCAGCAAATCTATTCACAGGAGTGGCGGATGCCACACATAGGGAAAGGTACGGAAAAATGGAGATATGTTCACAGGAGAGGATGAGGCCACACATAGGGAAAATTTGAGGAGATCTATTCAATGTTCACAGGAGAGGCTGAGGCCACACATAGGAAAAAATCGAGGAGATCTGTTGACAGGAGGGGTCGAGGCCATCAAATTTCATCTCTTTGGATGCTTTCATTGCTCAACGTGGTAGTTGAATCTAGTTCCTGATACTTCTATGACTCCTTACTTACCATAAGCCACTTTAGAAAAATCCCAAGGAGAGTTAAAACCTCCAACCGATTGGTTGAACCCAACCAACCTTACTGAGATGCCAACCAGAGAATGATTGACTTGCTTGATATGATAGTAAGTTAGCCAGCCAAGGAGATGTCTTTCCTTGTGGTGTGGATGATTGCTTGAAATATAGGAGTCTTTAAGAATTATTTCTGATGGGTAATACCTCCAAGTCGTGTAATAGAAGCGACTGTCACTATTAAGTGAACTGAACCTGTAGTAGCATTACCCTGTGAAGGGTGTCTCCTATGTTGACAGCCAAACATTTTGAAGGCCATATACAACACTTTAATTCATCACTTGGTGAAAAAGTAACTATGGTGGAGATGATATATCTGTAGTAGCATTTATGGGCACACCAATTCATTTAGTCAGTCATTTCAGTGCTTTATTCCCAAGCATGTGAACTCTCTCATATTTGATATGTTCAGATTTGATTTTGCTTAGTGCATTTGATGTCATGAATGAGTTGTTAATGTAAATACTAAAATATCAGTGCATGTTGTCTTTCTCCCCTACAACCATGAACCATGAACTAGTTGGTACAAATTTTGACCCTCCCCTACAAAAAACCAATGATAATTAAATTAAACCCCAAAAGGACGATGCTTGTGACTTCGAACAACATTAAAGAAAATAGGTTTTTCTTAGAAATTTTTGATTCTATCGAATGATATCTATAGGAAAACATACTACTTTGTCATCTTTCCATAATGCTCTTCCACATCCAAACACAGAGTTCGCAAACCCAATGAACCTAAATCACAAAAATGAGCTTTTATTGCACTCTCTATATTGCTTTTGGGGATTAGTCATTGATAGGAACTTTGGCCCTCTCTACACCATCTATTTCAGCACATTTCCTTCCTCAGTACCATGATTGTCTCAATTGTCAATTACATCTACTTGGGAAAGATCCTGAACTATGACAAATATCAAGGATTTCTTCCTTAAGAAAAATATTGAGTTAGGGTTTGGATCACTGTCCTCCCCATAGTCTACTAAGTTCATGGCCCTCTTTAAAAGAGATTTTAGCTTAGGGAGACAAAACTTGCGAGACACCTAAAAATCCTTTCAACACTATACCCATCTCCCTAATTTGATTTTCACCCATATATCCTCAATTTTCTATCCATGATGAACTCTCCAATTAGAAACCCCAAATCGATTATATATTTATAAGTAGAGACATAATAATTATTTCTTAAATAGAGTTTGTTTAGGAAAGTAGTTGTGCATTTGAAAATTTTCACCTGACTATAGGCTTCTTGGATGGATGCCACCCACAAACTGGGTTATGAGGCCACTAGGGTGAACGAATCAAGCTACAAACTCAGAAATACTCAACTCCATCCATTTGGTTTCAAGATCAATAAATTTTCTCACTATATATAGATAATTCTAGGGAACTCTTCCAACCATTGATCAAACATGACATTCCCATCAAATACCTTAACCAACACAAGGAATATTTCTCATTTTCCTACTTCACAATTCCTCGTGAATCTTCTCCCCATCTAACACTCTTTAGTGTAGGCAAAAATAATCCATTCTATTGATTCCCTTATAGGGATAACTCTCTAGATTAATGCTTCGAATTTAAGACTTCACTAAGCAACGATTAACAATGAAATGAAAGGTTTCCTAACTAACCCAACCTCTATCCTCATTTGTTACATTTCCTTTAGTGTATATGACATTGTTACATTTCCTTCCACTCAGAAAAGGTTGTATGAAAACCCCCCCACCCATGGAGTTTTTTAATACAGGCTTAAACATATGACCCCAAAGAATGACATAAACTGTGATCATCTTCATATCATTTAGCATAATTTTTTCTCATATATGGTAATCTGGTTACGTTGCAAATATTTGTGTGCTTCTTGATTGTTTTAAATATTTCCCATAAACATAACAAACAAGAAATTAAATGAAGGCTATGTTGCAACTATTTTACAATGTAGTTTACCTTCCTTGAGAACAATTACCTTGTTGTTTTTTTGCAAATTATGTATGCATTTACCTATAATTGCATGGTCCTTATAGCAAACTTACTTCTGAGGTCTTTAATCCTCAACATTTATGTATGCAACAAAAACACTCAACTCACATATTTATCTTGCAATGTACTAATTAAAAATATTTATATCCATTTCCATCTTTTTATAGATGTTTACAAGACAATTATTCCTTTTATAATCCTTTCTCTTCCATATTGGTATTTTTCTTTCAAAATTTTATTACAACTAAAAAGAGCCATTACTAATATACAATATTGATCCATAAGTTTAATTTGTCATATATTAAAAAAATAAATAACAATAACAATAATAATAATAATAATAATAATAATGCATCCTATTGCAAACTTTGATTTTTCCAGGGGTTTCAAAGAATGTTGTCAAGCATGGCATCTGTAGAGTGTAGGCACAGGCGCTTGTTTCTGCAATTGCCATCTGGATATTGTGCAACGAGCTTGGGAAGCCCCCTCACTCCATATCCTATTGAACCCGAGCTTTTGAGAGTTTTTATTCGACATTACAATCAGTTGTTTTGGAAATTTGAGTGGTGACAAGATGAGAATTTCAAAGTTACAGGCCTTAGCCGATCAGGGAGAGAAAGGGGTGGCTGTCCCCCAAAAATCATCGAAAAAATGAAGAAATGAACCAGAAAACTGTGATTTCATGTCGAAGAGGAAGCCGAAGGAGAAGAAAACCAGGAACATGGCAGCGATAGGGTTACCGAGGAGAAAAAGAAGAAAATGAAATGGAATATGCCATGGAAGTTGAAGTGTCTACGAATAAGAAGAAGAATAAAAGTGAAAAGAAAAACCTTTATTTGGATGAAAATCCATTGAACGTTGTTCAAAATGATCAAAGATTCAAGGAAAATGGCTATGCAGACTCTGTTGGAGGACAATTTTATTATAGCAACCCTAATGAATCAGAGTCGTACTACACAAACCCTAAAGGATCAGAGCTTTGCATTAGAAACTTTAATGAATTAGTTATTTATTTCATAGACCCCACTGAACCGGGGTTTGATCATAGTAACCCTCCATAGGGGAAAGAGGCTGGCCCTGTTCAACTGGAGTTACACATTGCTACCCCATCTACATCTATGAAGCATCTTATAGCAGCTACACAAGATAAGTGAGAACAAGCACTTTTTGCAGCTCTGCCACATTCTGTTTCAATTGAAGAAACTGAGGATTATATTCCGTTTTTTTCCAGTCCTTCACCAATCCAAGGGAGTAGTTCAGATCACAATTCACCACTCCAACTTCACTTGTGAGGAAACTGAGGATACAAAGGATTCCATTTCCCATTAGAATCAAGAAGTACCAGAGTTAATGTGCAGCAGTGGGGTCTGTCAAATATGATGGATATGGAATCAAGTGAAGAAGGTAAAATAAGCTCAGAGCGAAAATCGATTGGAGGGACACTTAGTGGGGATACAGAAGCCGCAATTGCCAAGGACACTTTTGAAGGAATGCTAGAGACGCTGTCAAGCACGAAGGAAAGTATTTTCAGAGCATTGCGTCATGCTATTGACTATGCAAAATCTAGCCTTGTTGGTGAGGTAAGCTTGATATCTGTTATTTTCCAATAGGGTAAACAAGCAGCTCATTTTATTTTTGCTTACTGTTAGAAAATTAATGATGAAAATTTTCAAGGATTAGAGTGAAGAATGAATATCTTGCATGTGGATCATTTCTGCATTCATAGTGACTTATGAGAATCCTATACATTGAGTATTTTTCCCTGCATTAACTTATTTGTCAATGTCTTTTGGTCATTCATTGCACGTTAATTAATTTTATTATCTATCTCCTCATCCTTATATTTTATAATATTGTAATTTCCTTTTTGTACATTATCGTTGTTGTTGTCAGCGGTGACTATAGGTTGCAAGCTTGCGGAAAAACAGTAGAATGGTTAGTAAAACCACATTCCTTAAAGATAAACATCTAGAAATGAATATTTTGTAGGCCTTGGCATCATCGATATAGTCCACAAACCATCTTTTTTACTTTTAGCATCCAATTTCCTCTCCTAATCCGAAGGATATAAGGATATGTTATGACTCAATGACTTCCAAATGACCAACTGAAGACCTTTTTCATGTGAATTCCTTCTCTTTAAAACTTTGCAAGCCTTTTCCCATTAAAGTGTAGGAATTTCAAGCTGCTTCAAATACATCTATAATACTATGGTTATTCCTTTTTCAAATGAATTCATAAGGATAAGGCATGCTATACTCCCTCTTAAAATCTGTTTTCTTGCAAAATCAAGGAACTTTCAAGTCTTATACTCCAATGTGTTACCCATTTTACATGGTGGGTCACTTGGAGATTTATTGGATAACTTGAGTTGTCTCATAAGGTTTCTGAACATGAAGGAGGACAATTGTTGGAATCCTGAGGACTTTTAGGACAGCTAAACAATGCACAAGTGGCTTTGGGACAGGTTTTAAAATTGTTGAAGAAAGGTGGACCCAAACATTTTTTTTGGGTGTTTTAATAAGGATATTTAAAAAGGGACTTTGTATCCCATGTTAATAGGGCAAAATATTGATATTGAACTGTAAACTGTGCTGTGAAACATATCAGGTCCATCATCGTAGCTCAAACAGTAAATGAAGTCTTCAAATATTAAATATTTTGAACCTTGGAGATTTATTAAATGTTATAAAGTAGAACATCAAAGAGTTGAAGAAAATCTCAATGTTGGCAAGGAAGACATCAAACATCATAAAAGACACCTTGAACATCAGTGAATCACACTAACAACAACCTACATGTTGTAGAATCTCACTAAAATACCCTATGCATCACCAAATCTCATAAATGGCACCTTGAACATCGAAGAAAGAGAACCCTATGCTATATGTTGCGCATACAATATACATTCCAACTCGAATCCCTTCACTTTATGAGCACCGCTTAAACTCTTCTCCTTTGTCGGAAAAAACTGCAAAAACTATAACTGGCCAAAACAATGGACACCAAACTTCTTGTTTAGGTTCAATGTTTTTTTATGCTGTTGTTGTCCTAGGGTTCAAGTTTTTGCGTTAACAAATTTAAAATTTCTTCTTAAATGCTCCTTGGATTTCCTGGTGGAAATGCAAATTTTTTTGAAGTCGTTGCAATTGGCACCAACTATTGTACAGCATCTAGTGATTATGGCATTTCTATCTATTTTTTATTTGGCGTATTGTATGAAATTTTAAGGATTTGGACTATTTTGTCTTACGTTGTTGTCACAAGCTGCAAGGTGTATAAGAAAAGGACTAATTTGAAGAGGGCTCAACTATTGTCTGAAATTTTAAGGATTTGGACTATTTTGTCTTACGTTGGGTTCACAAGCTGCAAGGTGTATAAGAAAAGGACTAATTTGAAGAGGGCTCAACTATGTTCTGCCGTAAAAAGGAAAAACCTCAATGAAAACAATACCAAAGAAAACCTCAATGAAAACAATACCACTATTGTTTTCACATAAATTTTGAACTGATATTCAATAATAAAAGTTTATCTTTAAATGGATAGATATGCAGTTGAATAGAATTAACCATTTCAGCAGTTGACCAGAATTATGTTTCTTAATGCAACCTGTAATAGAAATCCCCTGGCTGTAGATGGAGTTTTGTTTTTAACTTTTAGTTTTTCAACCAGCTTTGGAACAGAAGTCTATATATATGTTGAAGTTGAACACATATACACCTGGTTCTTAGTATATTTCATTTCTAATAGCTAATTGTTAAAATGTATTTCAGCTACATTTCTTACCTACCGAATTTGCTTTTTGTCAGCAGCTATGGACATACATAAACAAGAACATTTTAATGGAATATATGATCTAGTTTCTGTGCTGACCCATAAGGGGCAAAGTTTAATTTTCAGGTAATTTTATGTTTTTTGTTTAGGCAAATCCAAACAAGCATTTTACCCTTGCTTACCCATCTTCTTCTTAGGCCATCGAGAAGCATAATGGCCATGCTTGATGTAGTTGAAGCTCTTGGTATGGCTTGAATCCTTATTCTACTAGCTAGGGGGCCTTGAATATTATTTCTTCTTATAAACCTCCTCGGATTCATTCTTTCCTCCCTCCATCACCTTCTCAATGAGGGCTAAGTCTGAAACATCCTCATAACTGATGGAAACTTTTTGTAGTCTCATCTCCTCTCCAATAAAAGCATTTGATTACTGCTTAAATTCAAGAAAATGTTCACAACCATTGATTACTTGGACAAGGTTGTGCTCCAATGGACTAAACCATTCATAGAAACCCAAACTAGCTCATTATCCTCAACTGTGTTTACAACTGTTGCAATCTGGTCTTTCATCTTTGTTTTTTAATGAGATTGCTTGCTAATGTTTTGCTTGTATGGGAAGAGGTGAGATTGTTCTTCAAGAGCATCTTCTTAGATATATTCACACTCTGGAACAATGTTTCCAAGGCATCATACATGTATCTGGTTGTGTTTTCCCTGACTATACAAGGGATCAAGTGATCCTTCACTGAATCCAACACGATTCGCTTTGCGGTTACTACCATGTTGTGTTTTTCCAGATATTTGGGTTTGTAGGTGGTGAAACCATCTTCTCTACAAGGTACCACAAGTCTACCATTTTTGGGAGGTTTTACAATCTCAATTTCCACAGCACAAAGTTGAAGAGGATCCCTCCAACAAGTGACGTTCACATGTTGGGAATGGCCATTGTTTCCACTACTTTGTCGCTGCATCAAAAATAGGATTTCCTACCCCACAAACCTTCTGAGGTCCACGGGCCAATCACTGCACAATTGTGCTTCGGTTACTGAAGCTTGGACATACTGCCCACTGCAATCCTCTGACACTTCTCTACTCTAGACAGTGTGTTCCTCTCCATATATGGAATCTAGGAAATTTCAGAAACTGTGCTCTAGTACAATGATAAAAAATTTAAACTATGGTCAGTAAACTTTGTACTAAAATAATTCATAAACTACTAGATAGTTGAAACCTTAAATCCATTCAAATCATTTTCTTCTAATAATGATTAAATTTACAAAAACATACTGCAAAAAAATTATAACGGAAACTAACAGGTCTGTCCTGACTCCTAAATCACATCATTTCTACTCACTCTTAAAAGAAAAAAAATCTTAGTAGATGGACTGTCAAAATCTTTTACTGCTTTTGTATTGTCCGATCTGAAATCTGCTATAGGAAAACCACAAGAAACTAATTCACTATTTGTTGCTCCAAAATGAATGGATAAACCTATACCCTTGCCTTCTCTTTTATACACTAAGAAGAAGAGTAGGTACATGAACAATAGCACCTCAACTGAAGATGATATGAGGCATTCAAGCATGCACCCTACCTACTAGACTGCATGTGCCTAACTGAATTTAGACTTAAGCTAGAAATTAGAAAACTGCTTAGTATTCTAACACATGTAATTTCATGTGTCCTCTTTTACTTAACTGAGAAACAACATGCAAGATGCTATGAAAAGATTACTAAAGATAGAAGAGAAATCCACTCTTATAACACTGATTACTCCCTCATAATTAATGTTCCCAAGTGCTGAAGAATAAATGTATTATCACTGTCCTTTTAAAGTGCCCAGATCTATTCACTAGTGTGTCCCACTGCTCAGTCCTGCAGAAGACTATTCGAGGTACAATCTGACACCAAGTCCTCATTCATCCATCAACCAAATTATTGATCCAATAAACTACTAAGAAGGAGTATCTCATATGTTTGTCTCCTCGAGGTCCTTTCAGCACCAGTACTATATAAAGAAGATCTTTCATTACATTAATGCTCATATAAGGAACACAATTTTCCCCTTATTTCACAATGCTTATATAAGGGAGCTAACTATTAAGTCCTGACTGTGCCCATCACGTGGGGCTGATCATGGTGGTTAACACAAGCTACCATGGGCCAAACAAATATAAAAAGATAATGGCCATTAAGAGTTTGTTTAGTTTTCATATAATGTTATTTGTGTACTAAATGGTTAATGCTATCTACTATGGATGGCATTTCTGACCTTTCAATAATGTAGTATTTATTTACAAGTAACACTCTAATCTATGATTTTATATTTTATGCTACTATATTGGCATTGGGCGTGCATTATAATAAATATAACATATATTATATATGGAATACACTTTGGATTTTTTGGGTAGGTGTGCTCATGGATTTGCAGCTTTCGATCCTTTCTTCACTTTACGCTCCGCAACATTGGTTTGTTGAATACCTTTATGTTTGGTTTAAAACTTATGGTTGATACTTAATATAAATTTCCATGTACCAACATGCATTGCATGGAATGATATACACAGGGTGTAGTGAAATGTATTTTAACATGCCAGAGTTCTAGTTGAAAATTATATTTTCGTTCATTTTGTGTTTATTTTTCTTCACAAGAACAATTAGATTTTGTATTAGAGAAAATTGCACCCAAGTTGTGTAGTGTTGTAATACAAAAGGAGTAATTGTTGTAGATAAGATAAGATAATTTTATTAATGTTCGACAAGTGACCACTAAAGTAGGTCAAATAGACTGTTGGTTACAATGATGTCAATACAAAGTGGGAGCTCTAAAGCATCTCCTATAATAAATAATATGTAGAAATAAAAATCCTTAGGGTTGGGACGGGACTGATCTAAGCCCCTTAGATTTGAACTATGATTGAGTTACTAGTTGGGCCATGACTATGTGGAACCCTTCTTGAGTTGGGTCATGACTAGGTAGAACCCTTATTGGGTAGGCCGTGACTGTTTGACCTTACCTTAACTGAACCATAGAATGTTGATGCTTTCTCTAACAGGTCGTGACTATTGATGACTTTTTTGAGCCCTCTTGGACACGGTCGTGAATTTTTTGTGACTTATTATATTGGGTCATGATCACTGTTGCTTGCCCAAACTTAGGATGTGACCCTTCTGCTGTTTGTTAGAGCGGATCGTGACCCTTGGGACTTGGGGTTTTTCAAACTTGAGCTATGACTCTTGGATGCCACTTGTGCTGGGTTGTGAACGTTGTGTGTGCTCATTGAACTTGAGTTGTGACCTCTATGAGGTGTTTGTACAAAGCTATGATTCTTGTGGGTTGTTAGGACTCTGACTTGACCTTGCTGGGTTGCTAAGATCTCAGGTGTGACTTGTGTTAATCTTCTTGAACTGGTTGTGATCCTGCTGGTGCCTAACTGTGTTTGGGGATGGGTATCACTGTTGGGGTTTTCACACTTGGTGACTGAGTCATATTGACTGCTACTGTATGTGCCTAACCTTATTCCTAACCTTTTCTCTCTCAATGTATGTCAACTATTTCATTGTTGATATTGTCCTTTTAGTGACAAGATTTGATCCTAAAAGTATCTGAGTATAAGGCCGATTCAAACCAGATATGAACCGGCATTGTTATTTATTAGTTCTCGGTCATTAGTTTGTTTTTTGTACTATATTATTGTTTATCTTTTGTAGATTGCATTTGATGAAGTGTATCTCAAGGAAAAACTTTAACACAGTGACCGTCAGAGTGTTAAAGTTAAAAGAGATAAAAGTTATGTTTTCTAAATTTATCTTGCCTTGCTACAGTTGTACAATTTTGGGGCTGAGTATCACTGCTGGGGTTTTCACACTTGGTGACTGATTCATATTGACTACTATTGTATGTGGGGCTAAGTATCACTATTGTGGTTTTCACACTCGGTGATTGAGCCATATTGACTACTACCCCATATTGATCTACCCCATTTAGATCAGTTTTTCGTTGAGCAATATGTAACTTTTAAAATTTCTGGTTGTTGAACATCTGCTAGATTATAAATTGTTTTTCTTGGATTCGAACTTTAGAATTCATAGTTTAAGGACATATATAATGTAATGTGTCTATGATTACAGAGAAGGATAGGGTTGTAGCATAGAGTAATATTGAAAGTACTTCAGATTCGTCTCATTTGGATTATATTTACTAAACACTTTGAAGTGGGTGACCAATAAATCGTTTGAGTAGCTGGGTTGATGATAGTTAGCAACTTAGAGGAATGAGTGGCACTACGATAGATTTATGAATTGAGGATAATTTTGTTTCTCAGTTATAGAGGGCTCAACTAATTGATGACACAAAATCAGGTTAGGCCCATGATACCACCAGATCACAAGAAAAAGGTGATGCTACTGCCTCACAAGCTGCAGATGTTGGTACTGTAATGATAGAAACTTTACAATCATAGGATAATGATATATAGAGAACCAAGGAATGTAATCAATCCCATGTTGAATATAATACAATCTATCGTCCTTTTTTGACCATTAGATACTCAAAGTTGTGTATTAATATTTTTTACCATTATAGAGGACTCTGTAAGTTAGGTTCCCAAATTCTTAAAGGGTTCTAGCTCAATGGAAGAGCACCTGCCTTACAAGCAGGAGGTTGGTGGTTCGATTCCTCCATGCCCTAATGATACTATAATATCAGTTAAAAACAACTAAATTAGTAAGCAAAAAATAAGAGATAGGTGACCAAACAAAATGACCAAAACTTGTATATAAAATTACTAAAAATGACTAAATTAGTGACCAAAACATGAGAGATGCGAAACTAGGCATTAAAAAGGATGCAACACGTGGCGCTAATGATGAAGCCAAACATGGCGCCGATATGGTAGAAAAATAAGACGTTACTTTGGATGCAAAAGATGGTGCTACATAGGAAGCAAAATATGGTGCAACAATAGAAGAAATATTTGGCGTCATTTTGGTAGAAAAACACGATGCAAAAAAGGAAGCAAAAATTGATGCAAATTTGGAAGCAAAAATTGGCACATATTTGGAAGTAAAACATGGTGCAAAATAGGATACTAAAGTGGTAGCAAAAATGGATGCAATATTGGATGCTAACATGGTGCTATTAAGGACACAAATATGGTGCTAACGAGGGTGTCATTTAAGAATCAAAATCAGACACTCGCTAGGAAGCAAAATATGACGTTATTTGGGAAGCAAACGTCGACGTTGTTTAGGAAGAAAAGTTGGACGCTATTCTAGAAGAAAACCTCAACGTTGTTTAGGAAGCAAAGTTGGACGCTATTCTAGAAGTAAAAAAAGAGACGTTATTTTGGATGCCATAAAGGATGCTATTTAGGAAGGCAAAAAAGGCGTTTTTTGAGACGCTTTAAGTTTTGTCCATGACGCATCCCATTTAGCGTCTAGTTTTACCACTAAATGTATAAAAAAAATTACACTAAAAAGGCACACTAAATGAGACGCTAATTCCAGGATTTGTTGTAGTGATTTGACAATGAAAGAGGAATGAAGTTGCATTATTCTGCAAATTATTACCCACAAGGAAATGGTTCGACAGAATCCACAAATAAAAATCTGATTAGGATTCTAAAGAAAACCCTAATAGAGAATCAAAGAAGTTGGCATTTAGCGTTACCTAATTCTCTCTGTGCTGATAGAGTCACACCTCAGAACTCCTTAGGTGTGTCACCATACACTCTCGTTTATGGAAAAGAAGTTATCCTTCCTCCCAACATTCTGTTGCCGTCTTCCATAATAGCTCAGGAATTTAGGGATACCGATAATGAAATTCTACAAATCAGAATATACAATCTTTTGAAGTCAGAAGAGTCTAGGTCCAAAGCCAAAGAAATATTTAAGCATCAACCGGAAATAGTGAAGCATTGGTTTGACAAACATAAAGCTAGGAACAAATAATTTGAAGTAGGAGATCTGGTTCTTAAGAGGCATCACCCGCACAATGAAAAGGGAAAGCACACTAAGTTTCAGCAGTTATGGGTAGGCCCTTTTCAAATTGTAGCAAATATTGGCCCCTCAACTTACAATTTGAAAGACTTACAGGGGTGGGAAGAGAACTTACTAGTAAATGGTTTAGTTCTCAAACCTTATTTTTCTTGATCTTTCATTTTGGTTGTCTTGTACATAAATAAACATTTGGTTTGTTTTATTTCTTAGGTTTTTGGTTTGTTTAGTTAGAATTTGATTGATTATAATGTTTAATAAAGAAGCACAACTTTTGCTTGCATGGAGTTCATCAGAATTCTGGTTAACTAAAATATTGATTACGAGACTGTGTACTGTTAATTCATTTCAAAACTTCTTCAAGTTTAGCAGTTTTCCTAAATGGATATGAACACATTGAAGCCCTACTTAACCATTGTGAAATAACTCGGTATCAAAAAGTCCATAATATTATTTCAAGGCTCCACTCATATCACATTAAAAAATGTCTTAGGGGGTGACAGCAAAAGACCCATGGAAAGGAAGTAAGGTAAACAGTATATTATATTTAAATTATTCCATGCCATGAATTGAAAGACAAAGGCAAATAAGAGTCAAAAATCTCCTCGGAAGAGAAATATGTATCAAAGAAAAGTATTGAACCATATTAGTACGTATAAGATTGCCAAAGTTCTTCTCTGTCCATGAGTTGAAAAATGAATATATCTCTCACACAAAAGGACACTATGGATAGAGGAGACTAAATTAAAAATTTCAGAAAGAAGGCATGCAGGGGGACTCAAAAGAGGACAAAAGTCCAAAAGCACCAAAAGTGAAAAATGGCATGGGAATGAGGAACAAAGGGATATATATATGTTTACATATGTTACAATACTGTGGTGTCTAAGATGGGAACTACTCAAAGATAGAGGTAAAAAATAAAACTCATATTCCTGGCCTCAAAAGAGTTATCTAGACTTTGAAATCTTGGTTCCCTTGTTCCCTAACTTGGACTATAATCAATGATTAAAGTGCATACATCTGACATTTGGGAAATACAGATATTTTGAAGAATTCAGTATGTTGGTATTATCAAAATAGTCTAGTGGTCAAAGAGTAAAATTATTCATAGATCTGTGTTCACCAGGTAGTCACCAATTGTTGCAGCTGCAACTATTTGTCCCCAAAATTTTCAATTGTAGGGCCCTGATTTTCATTTGCTTTTATTAGATCTATGCTAGGAGTATTTGGTTTTTGCTGAAGCCATCTTGAAGTTCAGAAATTTTCCTTAAAAAGTTGATCTTTTTCATTTTCTGCATCGGAAGACTAGCCGGCTATCCTTCTGATATCGGAAGCATAGTAGATTGTCTTTCCGACTTTGCGGAAGCCAAATGGTCAAGTCTACAGGAAGTAATTCCTTCTTCCTCGTCGATACGTCAAAACCGTGGGTTCTTTTCATCTTCATTTTGTTTTTCAAGCTTAACACTTAGTGTTTTGATTACCGATTACGTTTTTATCACTATCGAAATGTTTTACAACAGTGATCTAGAGTCCTAGTCTTGTACATCGCCGATGTTGCGGGAACCTAGTGTTGAAAGGCTCCAAAAGTTTAGTGTTCTCCCCCGCTGATTCTTAGAGTGTAGGATCTCCATTTTTTGATGCCTGATAGAATGAATAAAGCCATGAGGATAGTGCTTTACGTTGCTGACACTGCGGAGGATGTTCAGTATTGAGGTTCCGCACTTAGTGCTTAGAGCTGCCGATGACCGATAATTTTAAAATTTATCACAGGTCCGTAGTGGTTTTGCACCCGCCGTTGCGGCTCTCATCTGAACTACCCTTCCGATTGTTAGATTTTTTGGTCGCCGATAAGTTTGAATTTCGATCAGGGTTTTGACCACCAAGTGTTATATATACAAAGGTCATTTTTTTTATTGTTTTATCCGTTTAACTTGTCGTTTTCACCAGTCCTTATCGACTGCACTGTTTCACGCGCACCCAGCTGTCCGAACTTGATTCGTTTGCCTTGCCTCCATGGAATTTGTCCATCCCATCGACTGCACTGTTGTTTTCCAAGTAGGTGAACCACGGCTTTGCTATATTTGGTTTTATTGGTTATTTGGGGACCGTTAGGTTTTATTTTACCGTTAGGATTTTCCATTGGTTAGGGTTGTCCGTATGAAGAGATTTCCAGCTCTTATGGTCTCCCATGGTTGTTTTTACTTAGAAGATATGGATTTTTAGGTTTTTAGTAGCTTATATTTTCTTAGTAGGGAAAATCAAATTTTGTGTGATATTTTCCGTTATGGATGCATTCGCTCTAGCACGCGGGGTCAGAGCGGGGTTGCAGACAAGCGTTTTACTGTCTGCAACACCCTCTTCTTGGTTTTTCCATGGTCGAAAAGGGGTTTTAAACCATTTCTTATGCGTTTACCTTATCTTGTGGGACTGCAGGGGATTTTTTTCCATGATCGGTTTAGGGTTTTTTCCCCAGGATGAGCATTGCATGAGGATTATTATTTTTTGAGTTTTCTTGAGGACGGGCATTGCATAGGTTTTAATATTCTTGAGTTTGGTATTGAAGACGTAGTGATAGGATTAATCTGATCAATTCCTTTATTTGACATCATATTAGTTTGTTACGGCCCGACTGAGATGGAGAATTTTGTAGACAATAAGGCTTAGGCATTTTAAGAAGTAGCTTGCAAGATTTTTCTTTCTTCTTGATTCTTTCATCCATGGAGTGTTGTATTTAACTTATCTTTCAGCATGCATATTGAGGAGGTAAAAAAATTGATATAGTTTCCTGTTTACTGTTTAAAACACTAGCTAGAATAGCTCAGTTGATTTAAGCACATGTTTGAGTGTGGCAGGGTGACTGTTATATCGAAAACATGTTGAAGAGACAAAAGAAGAAGGCTCCTATGATTGAAGGAGAACCCGAAGTAGAGATAATCACCAAGGTAGAATATATTTACGAAGATACCAAAGCCTCCATTGGGGTCAAATCAGACTACAAGTGGGGAGAAATATATAGAATGATTGCCAACCAGAATGTACCTGATACTGGTTTTGAGGAGCTGACTATATATGCCAATATTGAGAAATTGACTCTGCTGAAAGTAGCCACGAGACCTGAGATATTTCCTTGTTCAGAAGTGATAGGGTGGATTCTGCCTAGGGCAGATGTAACAACAATGATTCTGGGGGAAACTACCAAGAAAGGCTACGCTGCTTATGGCTCTACATATGTCTCTATGGCTTATCATCTTCCCTCAGCCCAGGTTTACTTAACAAAAAGCTGGTTAAAGGAGATAGCTATGGATCTGGTGGAGACAGTAAAAAGAATGATGATCCCCGAAAAAAACTTCCGAACTAGACCTTCCAAAGAATATGACACATCTACTCTCCGTACTCCCTATAGGTTCATTGCACCGATGTTAAATAGGATTTTTGGCAGAGCACACGAAAAGAGTTTCAAGACAGGGTGGATACCAATTAATTTCTATGTGGCTTCTCAAGGAACCATTTTTAAATGGTCAAACATTGTGTTAAACAACCTCTCAGCATGCATATCAACGGCCTTAGGAGGGGTATCACAAAAGAAATCAGAATGGTATATGAGCTCTATCCTGATTAACTGTATACTGTGCACTCAGTCTTTTCCATCTTTGAGATGCAACTGGGAGAGGGACAGAACCCTAGTGTACACAACATATAAATTGTTTTGGGCCCATAAATATCATAGTGATTACAGGGAAATTTGCAAGCACTTCATCATGCCCTTGTATGCCCTCATTTTCTTGACTAAATGCAATTGCATGTCTGAGGAGGCATTCAAAGTCATCGAGGAGTTTGGAGATTATTATTTGACCGAGGATGGGTTTTATATAAGAATGTACAGTGGTTCCAGAGCTCCTTCCCTACTCCCTAAGTATGCCACTGACTATGTACTACACAAAGAGGCAGTTAAGAAAGTGTATATTGATGGTATAGGAAATTTCATGTTTGAGCATAAAAAGGCAACATATCCTGTAGTTCCTTTCCTACTTGGAAGCTATAAGTTTTCAAGAGTGAAGCAGGTGGCATATTTTGTTAAGGAGCTGGAGCATTTTCATTTTGTCGAAATGAATTTTCACAAGAATGATTCCCGCAATAAAGTAGCGGACTACTGCAAGGAAGTAGGGATAAATTTTGAATATATTGATTTTTCGGACAAGGACAAGGAAACATTCAGAAGTGCGAAGAACATGACCGCCCTTAGGAAGAGGTTCAAACAGAAAATAACTACTATGGGTGGAAAGGGAAAAACTTCGGAGAAGACTAAGACATTGGAAGAAGAATAGGTGAAAAAGAGAGAAGAAGATGCTAGAAGGCTAGCACAGAAAGTAGAGAGCTGGTTGAACAATGAAGAAGAAGAAAAGAAGAAAGCTGCAGAGGAAGAAGTAAGGAAGGAAGAGGAAGAAAGGAAGAAGAAAGAAGAAGCTGAAATCAAGAAAAAGCAAGAAGAAAGTGAAGGTTTGAGACTCACGGGATCTCAAAAGGATCAACAAACTACAGAGCAAGTAGATACACAAGGAGTGCAGGATCAAATAGATCAAGAACAAGGACAATCTGTTCCTGATCCCCCGAAACATGTTGCGTCTTCTGGAAGCATACTAGGACAAACTTCATTTTCTGGGATAAATTTGATCCCTTTCATGTATACTGAGGGAGAGGAAGTTCCTGATTTTAGTACCATTTTTTACGATAAGGAAAAGAAAAGAATTGTAAAAAGGACTAAGAAGAAAGTCAAAACTGGAGAACAGTCAGGGAAAATGGTAATGGATAAAACATTGGTGCATGGAACAAATAAAGATCCATGATTGATATCAAGAGTTGGGGTAGCATTAACCCAAGCAACTGAAGACAACGTGGACAGGCTTATGACGGACCTAGAGAAGTCAAGAAAGAATGCAACACAATTGAAAGAAACTTTGAAGAAGGAAAGGGATGAAGGTTAAAAGCTGAAAAGGAAGTATGAAGACATGATGAATGAAGTTAAGACTTCAAAAATGGAATTCCAGACTCTGCAGGCGGATAAGAATGCTTTAGAAATATCCACAGAGAAAACAGAAAAGAATGCTAAAGATAACTTAGTTGAATTACAAAAGCTACAGCTAGAACATCAAGTGTTGAAAACTAAAAGAGATGATCTTCAGGTATCCTATGAGAATCTAAGTGCGGAGAAGGACAGGTTGCAAAACAAGGTTGTTGGGTTAGAAATGGAGAAGGCTACCAAAGAGGAAAGAGAGAAGCAATATCAACTGCAGGTGGTAGCCTTAGAAGAGAAAAACACTTCATTGACAGCATCACTAAAAGATGTTATGGAACAGAAAACAGATGTTCAGCCTTTGAAAGAACACGTTCTAACTCAAAGAAGGAAGATTCACCAATTACAGATATGCATAGAGGACGAAAGGTGTAAAATTTTACAGATAGACACCAGATTCGAGGAAATTTTGGACACTGCTTCATATATTTTGGACAGATCTTAGGATATTTTGGATATTTTAACAGGAAGAATGGTCTGGGCAGAAACAAATAAGGGATCTCCTGCGGAGTTAGCAGTTAAGGATTGGCAGTGTTTAAAACAGGAGTATTATTTATTAGAATTTGCAATTAATGTAGCAGAAGAATTCAAAAAAACCGTGAAGAAAACAAAGGGTGCATGTGCTGAATATTGCAGGAGAGTGCTTGCTACATACAATATATCCCAAACTTCTGTGGAGAAAAGATTGGATGTGATACCAGAAGATGAATTATTTCTAGAACATCTACAAAACAGGTATCACGAAGATGAGCAAGAGATCCAGTAGGTCAAGGACCTAGATGAATGAATCTTGAAGAATGTAGTGGCACATGCAGCAGTCAGCATACATTTACTACAAGATCAGTTGTGCCTGAGTCCTACCAGAATAGAAGGGGTAAGGAACCAGGCTACTAAATATGAGATTAATATTCGATTTCTTGAGCTTTTAGGCTTTGAGGGCATAGCAGCAGAGGCCCATGCATGGAAGAAGTTCATCAACGACCAAGCTGGCCCTTCTTCATAAAGTGTTTTGAAAATTTTGATTTAAAATGTAATATATTGTATTAATTATGTGCACATGCTACGAGAAAAAAAATTGGAAAATGAAAGGTTGGGGAAGCTCAAAAGACATTGAGGGGCAGCCCAAGAGTTAGGTTTTTGTATAAATATAGGAGAGTTTTAGATGTAAAGGGACTTTTTCCTAGACCATTTTTGAGAGAGGATTGTAAGAAGAACTATTTCCTTTTACAATAAAGAGTCACATGTTTCTGCTGGAGAAAGTTTTGTGGAATGTTTCAAATGTTTTTCCATGGACCAGTTGAATGTGAACTATTTCATTGAATTTATTTTCATGTTATGAATGTACTCTGGTTTATTCTGTGAAATTTCCATGTTGAGTAATGAAGGTTGTAATTAACAATAAGCTATCTTGTTGATGTTCATACGGTTCTGAAACAATTAACAGCTATCTGTGATTTTTCCTAATGCATGCACTAAAATACATTACTCACCATTAATGATAGTTTTTCTCCCTAGGGATAGGTTAGTTAGTCATAGTTAGTTTCTTGCTGCTTGTGATTTAGATGCGAGAGAGGTAAGACTCGAGGTAAGAACCTACACATCACATTGTGACCCTCCTCGTTATCTCTATCATCTGCATTTTAGTTAGGCACTTGCACATCATACCTTAAATATCAAAAAATTAAAATATACATGGTGGACCGGGACGTAACCGGTAAAACATTTTAATTGTTACTTGACCTACGGTAGATGGACTGTTAACCAGACGAAATCCCAATACCAAATAGTAACGGGCTAATTGGGAACGTTTATTGGGGAGAATACTTAACTGTTGTTACCTAATATTTCCAGGCCATCAATAGTACCTATGGTAAGAAGCAGCCAAAAAAAAATATATATGTGCACAATAGAATCTCCCACGGTGCCCTTGGGAACAAAACTCCAAAAGAAATGTTTTCTGAAGAAAATCCTGAAGTAAGTCATCTAAATATATTTATTTTTCATGTATACATACACATTCCCAAGGAGAAAATAACAAAGTTAGATCCTTTGGGAAATAAGGGATTGTTTGTAGGATATAGTGAGCAATCAAAATCTTATCGGATATATATCCCCTGATGCCTTCAAATTGAACTTAGCAAAGATCTCACATTTGATGAAGATACATCCTTCAAAGAAATATAAGGAAGATGAAGAGGAGCATGAAACTCCCAAATTTGTTTAAAGTCTTAAACCAGTTAGGAATGAAGAAGAAATTCAGATTCCTAAGAATCATGATATGAGAGAACCTCAATTACCTGAAAAATTACCTAGTGAAATGATTTCTCTAAAGAGAAAACCTACATGGGCTTGCGAAGTAATCGAAGAAGCAAAAAGACATGGTTCCCCAGAAGGAGCCATCTGAGAAATAAAGGAGACAAATTCATACCCTAGTTATATGGATTTGATGTGTGATCTAGTTGATAAAGAACCAACATGATTTGAAGAAGAAATAAAATAGAAGGATCGAGTTGATTTAATGGTCAAGAAATATCAATACATTATAAATAATGATGTGTGGGAAGTAGTACCATGATCAAAAGACAAGTCAGTGGTATCCTAGAAATGGATCTTCAAAACTAAACACTTAGAGCATGGAAGTATAGAAAAGTACAAGGCAATATTTGTAGCTCAAGGATTCTCTCAGAAAGAGGGAATCGACTATGAGGAGACCTTTGCACCAATAGCTAGGTACACCTCAATCAGAACCATCCTTTCCTTGGCATCCAATATCAAGTGGAAGTGACATCAAATGGATGTGAATACATATTTTATAAATGGATTGATTGGATAAGAATTATATATCAAACAACCGCAAGAGTTCGAGACTAATGATTAGAAAAATCATGTATGTATACTAAAGAAGGCATTGTATGGGTTAAAGAAAGAACCCATAGCATGGTATGGAAGAATCGATGGATTTCTTATGAGCTTAGGATTTACCGAAAGTAAAGCAAACTCCAACCTCTACTATAATCTTGAGGATGATGAGATTATGATTTTAATACTATATGTATATGGTTT
This sequence comes from Pseudotsuga menziesii, assembly GCA_001517045.1. Taxonomy (NCBI): domain Eukaryota; kingdom Viridiplantae; phylum Streptophyta; class Pinopsida; order Pinales; family Pinaceae; genus Pseudotsuga; species Pseudotsuga menziesii. Next base: position 936,930 of record LPNX010746737.1, on the reverse strand, counting down.
CTTCTTGACAGGAAAAGATAATCCCATCATCAAATGTAAGAAGAAGCTTGTTGCATAGTTCAAGATGAAAGACCTTGGAATGATGCATTACTTTCTAGGTCTTGAGGTATGGCAATATCCAGATGATATTTTCCTAAACCAAGGAAAATATACTGTAGAAATACTAAAAATATTTGGAATGATAAATTGCAAAGCTATGACCACTTCGATGACAACAAGTTTGAAGTTATTAAATGATGATCATTTGGAAGCAGTTGATGCTACCATATATAGACAGATTGTTGGTTCTCTGATGTACTTAACCAATACAAGACCAGATATATGTTTTGTTGTAAACAATTTAAGTCAGTATATGGTGAACCCTAGACACATTCACCTTATTGGATCAAAACATGTAATGAGGTATATAAAGGGAACTTTAGACTATATGGGATCAAATATGCATCTAGTGGCGAGATAAAACTACATGGATATACAGATTTAGATTGGGGAGGAAGTTCCAATGATATAAAAAGCACCTCAAGATGTTTCTTTAGTCTAGGATCAGGCATGATCTCTTGGTTCAGTAAAAATCAGACCAGTATTGCACTCAGTACGACAGAGGTTGAATATATTGCAGCATGTTCAACATGTAGTGAAGAAGTATGGCTTCAAAATATGTTAGCAGGACTATTTGATGTAGAGATAGATGCTACTGATATCCTCTGTGATAATTAGAGTTTTATTAAGATGATGAAAAATCCCATGTTTCATGATAAGTCAAAGCACATTCAAATAGGATATCATTTCATCTGGGATTTGGTTTAGAAAGGTGTTGTAAAGCTCAAGTATGTTCCTACAGAGGAACAAGTGGCATATGTGTTAACTAATCCTCTAGCTCATGTAAAGTTTGAATACTTTCGAGACAAGCGTGGTGTATTCTGAAAGAACCTCTCTCGAAATAGAGAGTGGTAGTATATGGATGATGGATGCAGTGGTGAGTAGCTTAGTCTAGAGGAGGGTAAGTATGTCTAGTCTTGTTTGGCCCGAAAGGGATAGTAAGTTAGATGAGTCCTGTTGATCCTAGGGGGATTAGTATGTCTGGATAGGGTGGGTTGGCCTAAAAGGGTTATTAATCCAGACAAGGTTTGTTTGGTCCTCATAGAGATCCATACGTCTAACTAGGCTTGTTTGGACTGAAAGGGTTAGTAAGTTAGACAAAACACCTAGATGGATCTACCAGAGAACTCACCGTGAAGCTGCTATGAGATGTTAAAGGGAAATATGTATATCCAGTATTTTTATTTTGTTTATAGTTGAGATTGTTACTTTAGTATTGTTATACTAATGATTCCTAAGATGTTTTTCTTCAGTATTATTATACTGATGGTTGATGAGATGGTTGATTTAGTATTGTTATACCGATTATTGATGAGATGGTAGATTAAGTATTCTTATACTGGTGATTATTGAGTTGATTGTTGAAATATTGTCAGTGTTGCTACACTAATGATTATTGATTAGTTTGATCCAGTATTTCTATACTGGTGATGATTATGATGTCCCATCATCTCTATGGTGGCAATGCAGATGATGATCTAACATTATAGATGTTTTTATTTTAGCATTAACATGATAATGAGGTTGTTGTTGATATTTCAGTATTTACATACTAATAATACATATTTTGATGTTTCAGTATTGATGATGCAGATGTTGATGTTTCAGTACTGATGATGAAAATGTTGATGTTTCAGTATTTACAGATGATGATGTTTCAGTATATTTCAATATTTACATATTGATTTTGCAGATGATGTTTCAGTATTCACATATTGATGTAGAAGAAGATGATTCAGTATTCACTTATTGATGTTATGAAAGAAGGCTTGGTATTTAGAAGATGATTCAATATTTTGCATACTGATGTGGCAGAAGATGATTCAATATTCACATACTAATGCTACAAAAGACGATCCAGAAGATGATTCATATGATTCAGTATCCACATTTGATACTACAGAAGATCTTTTAGAAGATGATAGAATATGCTCGAGTATGTACAGAAGATAATTTAATGTTCACGTATTGATATTGCAAAAGATGATTCAACTAAGACCGATGATGAATATGTATGATGATATTATAAAACTTCCTATGACATATAGAGACTCTCCAGTCAGTTGTAAAGATGTAGTATAAGTTGCTAATGTGGTTGAATACCTTCCTATTTAAGAGGGAGTGTTAAAGTATTGTAACTTTGGAATATATTCCAGACGTATTGATTGTATTCCTCATTAAGGAGATGATTTTGGTCTTGTTAGAGTCAATGAAAGAATCAATGTAAACCTATGAATGTAAGTCGATTCAATAGTACCCAAGTGTCAATATAATAAATGTTATTTTTGGTGTCTTGCTAGACAAGTCGTCCCAGTTAGTTAGACAAGTCAGCATTGTTAGGCTAGAGTTCAAGTCAACTAAAGCATATAAATAAGGAGGCGCTCCCCTTCATTTGTACTCACTCACTCAATATTTTTTGCAAGAGAGAGAAATATTAGTGTGCCAAAAAGAAGCGAGAAGCAGTTGTCTGGGTTTTACACTGCACTGGTTGAGATCTATACTAAGGAAGTTTTGCGTGGTTTTCTCCCTTGTGGTTTACTTGAAGAAAATCTTTGTGTTCTTGTTTTCTTAGTTTTATTTGCTTGTTGTTATTTCAGTGGTCTACTATTGATAATTTGTTGTAAGATATCATCTAAGAAAATTTAACAATGGTGACTAAACTGGTGGGAATTTTTTCGATTCCCATCCCAATCAATCCTACCTAACTAAAATATTGTTTTGTGACATCTTGTAGAGGATTTTAGTTGATTGGCAATTACAAGTGTTGATTTTAAGGGTCTAACTTCAACTAAGGTGTGTAAGAGAGGAATTTCATAATTCATTTCCATTCTAATTCACTGTGATCACAGGTAATGTTAGGTGAAGAGTATAATCATATTGGAATATATTTTAGGTCACTTAATGTGTGATACTAGTGCAAACACATATGAGATAAGAAAATTTATTGTCGCAATTAACTAAAGAGATTAAAGTAAATGAGAATGGATATTTAACTTCAACTCTAAAATATGTCAATGGTGCTTTCAAAACAAAATTCTAATGAGATAGAAGTGTGCAATGGAGGTATTTCACACTTCTCCCCATTTTATGATTCACCAGGCTCACATGTAGTGCAAGGTGAAGATCATACTTCAAGAGATTAGATTATTTAGGGCCTTTCTTGTGTTCAAAAGTGTATTTACACTACTCTCACAAAAACTTGATGCAAAGTAAGAAAATAACATAAGATCTCTTGAATACTTGTGACAACAATCAGACCCTTTCAAGGGAAGGCCCAGTTACTTCTTAATAATAGGCTAAATGGGATAATTACTATAGAAAAATATAACTATTGCAAGTTAAATATTTGTGGTTCTTTAGTGAGAATCCATTGGGGCTACAATATTTATGAAAAACTGATAAAAAATAAATAGAATCATGCAAAATACAAAGACAGACATGTCGTAGCGTGGAAAAACAAAATCATAGGTGTGCAGCACTGCGATTACAACAAGACAAGACCACACAAATGGTGATAAAATTATCGTGTGAGAAAATTTATAATAAACTCCATTATCTATGCATCTGTCAAAGGAAATTCTGCATGGGTAGTGTGCATGGGGCACCAAGATCTGCACTACTATGTAAACTGTAATTATGGCCAAAAGCTGAATAAATTTTAGGAATGAAGGACACGGACCTCTTCTCAATAAAGAACAATAACCCAAAAAATAGCTATCTACCAAATAAAAACCTAGTTAAGAAGAAATGCACAAAAATGAAGTGGATTTTCCATAAATGTTGCCGCGAGAGATTATGCAAAAAGGTGTGCAACCTCTCCCACTTTGGGTGGAAGCATTTAAGGTTGTTGATAAGGCCCGGTATTGTGTTACAAAAATAAAATGTGATAACCAAAAATTGATCCTACAATCCTTTGTTAGTGAAACAAAACAAAATAAAAACAAAAATAACTTGAAATAAACAAAAGGTGTGAGGTATTGCAAACCACTACAAGAAGCCAATGCTAGAACAAATTTATATTACCCAATGGTCAAAGAAATACATGTAGTGTCACTTAGGAGGTGTGGGATTCAAAGAAAAACAAATAATATCCCTTAGGGAGGTGTGGGATTCAAAGAAAAACAAACAATATCCCTAAATGCTAAAAACTTGAATAAAATATGGGAGAAACACTTTCCCCTTGGAGGAAAGAGGCAAGGGTGCTTAAGGAATGCTAGTAGGTGTAGAAAGAGGTGTAATATGAATAAGTTCTAACACAATTCCATTATCATAACCTTTCTCTAAATGTATCTACTAATATGCATGCTTATGGCTTCCTGTTATAGGCCAAGAAGTGTCCAACAAAAAACTAGATCCAAGTGTGAACCCTATCACCTCATGAACTAGCTCCAAGGTACACAAAGGGGGTTATCCAATCCTATCCCATCCTATGAAGACACAAGTTTGAGTTTTTGTTGGTGAGGAGCCTTCATGAACCTTCATTGCATGGTTGGTGGATGATATCCTATCATTTTTACAGTTGCATGGATCTCGAAGGAAAATTAGCGCAAGAACAAAACTGGTAACACGCATAGTACCGCAAGTAAATAGAGATTTGACCGTGCATCCTTTTCTTTTGAATGTCTTTTAGAATTTTTTACTCATATTTATTTCTGGATATTGATGAGGATGTCTTAAATGGGATGCATGCAATATGTTTATGATTCCTTATTGTAAGAATGGCTAAAATTTCGCGTGTGTGCAAAATTTAAATGTTAACAATTCCACCAAAACAACAAATTTCTCATTAAATTTTTCAATGATATTTAGGGTTTAGTTATTAAATTTTATTTGGGTACACAAGGTACTTCCAAAAGACTGAAAACCTAGAGAAGCCACTCACACAAACATATCGCATATCAACACACTAATGTTTTCACATGGTTTAAACACTCCACGGCCCCATCCAAATAGCTACTTGAGGAAGTTTATTATGAAAAAGTAATAAATTTATAAATGAGATTATCATAATCAATCAACTAGAAAATTACCATCCATGCTATTTAAATATATATCATGGACCAATTGAGTGTTAAGACATGGATCAAAGGTAGTTATGATCTAAGATAATATGAACCATCGGATCACTCTATGTCTAGAACATATAGTGACCTTTGAATTAGATATTTACAAATGCATACTAAATAAACACGCTTTTCCTAATGGATGTATTATAACAAGTTGATCTTAACTAACTCCTAAGTGTCTAAATATCCTAACATCCCCCCTTAAGTATGACTTGGGATAGGATTGAAGGATTTACAAAAGTGAGACTATTAGGAGAAGGAAGGATGCATTAGAGTCTATCCCTACTTAATGACAAGTTACTGAACTCCTAACATAGATCGAAGTTTAGAAAACTTCACTTTTGCAAGAGACTTGGTCAATATGTATACAAATTGATCATCTGTAGGGAAAAATATCACTTCAATAATGCGATCATGAACAAGATTTATGATGAATTGAATATGTAGCTCAATGTGTTTCTTGCATTGATGTTGAACTATATAATTAGCAAGCTTAATGGCACTATTATTGTTGCACCAAAGTGAGGTAGGTTGCTGCCAATCGAATCCAAACTCTGAAAGAATCTGTCAAAACCATAAAGCTTCCTGATTAACATTAACTGCGGCTCGATATTCTACTTCTATTGAAGAAAGAGAAAGAGCTTCTTGTTTCTTACAATCCCAAGTGATAGGTCCAGATCCCAGACTAAAAGCATAACCTACAGTAGACGTTCGATCATCAGGATCGTGGGCCCAATCTGAATCACTGAAATCAACAAACAAAGGAGTCCCCCCTGTACTGTAATGAATACCAAACTAAAGTGTACCCCAAATATATCGAAGTGTTATGTTTGTTGTTTTACAGTTACTTTAATGAGGTGTTTTCATATAGTAGGAAAAAGGACCAACGGAAAATAAAATATTAGGACGAAAATGAGTCAAGTATAAGAGACTACCAACAATATGATAATACAAGGTGGCATCTACTTCAAGTGAAGTGCAAGTGTCCGAAAGTTTGACTAAACACTGGAAGGGAGAATGGCATGGTTTATAATATTCCATGTGAAAGTGACAAAGAAGGTCACAAGCATACTTATACTGATAAATAAATATTCCTTCTTTTGTTTGCAAGACTTCGAGGCCAAGAAAATAATTCAAATTTTCTAGGTCTAACATTTCAAAAAATTTCTTAAGACTGGATTTCACATGGATTTAAAGCTTAGGGTCACTACCAGTAAGAATAAGATCATCAACATATAGAACAAGGATGATGAGATGGTTTCCTACTTTCTTGGTATAGAAATTGGGGTCAGGATGTAATCTAGAAAAAATAGTGTCAAGGAGAAATCTATCAATTTTGGCATACCAACCTCGAGGAGATTTATTAAGGCCATATAAGGATTTCTTAAGGCAACAGACAAGGATAGAATTATTTTGAACATATATAGGAGGTCGTTCCATGTAAATTTCCTCCTGTAAATCACCAAATAAGAATGCAAACTTAACATACATTTGATGGACCTCCCATTTCTGTAAAGCTTCAAGGGAAAGAACAAGGCAGATGGAGTTCATTTTTGTGATAGGAGCAAAGGTTTCATTGTAGTCGGTCCCTTCAACTTGAGAAAATCCTTTGGAAACTAACATTGCCTTAAGTCTTCCAACACTTCCATCCGATGCATACTTATTTCTATAAACCCATTTACATCTAACAAGTTTTATTCCTTTTGGAAGAGGTATAATATTCCAAGTATCATCCACCATCAAAGAACAATATTCTTCATCCATAGTGCATTCTAATCTGGATTCCCTAAAGCTTCTACAAAAGTCTTTGGATCATGATTATCTGAAACTTGATCCAAAAGATAATATTCTCATTGGAACTAAGAACTTTCTCGGTGTTGATCTCTAAGATCATCAACAATATCACCAACTGCTTCACTTGTTGAACAAACCCATCTAGGAAGGGATTGTGCTGGTGGAACTGGAGGAAAATGAGCAGGAAGAGGTGGATTTTCATCCTCATTGTCATCATCAGAAACTAGAGTTGGAAATATGTCAAGGAAGTTGGAAGTATAAGAAGGAACAAACGTCAAATTAGGATCATAGTTCAAAGATGTCACAAACGTCAAGTTAGGATCATAGGCCAAGATATTTTCATCAAATTTAACATCTCTTCTAATAATTATATCATGAGAATGTGGTTGAAACATCTTCAAAATATCCAAAAAAATGCACTTTTCACGTTTAGGATGCAGTGGTTGTCATTTTTCATCCAGAATGTGAACCCATGCTTCACTACCAAACACACAAAAATGACTTACATCTAGTTTAAATTTACTCCATACTTCTTTCGGCGTGATACCTTGTAAATATTTAGTTGGGGTGAAATTTACTATGTAATCTGTACAATTTATGGATTCAATCCAAAATTGAAGACTTGGTCCCTTAGCTTGGAGCATACAATTAGCCATTTCTTTTAAAGTGTGGTTGTTTCGTTCAATTACACCATTTTGTTGTGGTGTTGTTGGATTCCTTGTTCAGTGCAGAAAGTAGTGAACTTGTTGTTAACATATTATCCTCAATCATCATATCCTTAAGAATTTGATGAACGGATTGTTTTTCAACAAGGGCCTTGTAGGACAAGAACATGTTAAAAACTTTTCTATTAAGTTTTAGGAAATAAACCCAACTGCTTATGGAGTAATCATCGACGAAAGTTAAGAAATATTTGAAACCAGAAAAGGAAGCAGATGGAAGAGGACCACACAAGTGACTATGCACAATATCCAAGGAAACCAAGGCATTCCAATAGGCATGTTTGTCAAAAATTGTCCTGATGTTGTTTTTCGAGTACACATATGAAACAAACACCATCCTTGCAATATACCACTGAAAGACCTATCACCATATTTTCTTTACAAATTTGTTGCAATGAGGGATAATTTAAGTGTCCAAATCACTCATGCCAAAGTTTTTTTGAAGTCATCGCTTTGAGAAACAAAAACGAAAGGAAAAGGTGATGACCCAAAGTTGTTAAATTTATGAAACTTGGTAATATCATCAACAATTCTAGTAGTTATGGCATGCTTAGGATCTTTAAAATCCTTGATTACAACTTGTTGAGGTGTAAGCATTATAGTTTTACCTTTACCAAAATGAGTGATTTGATATACTAACAACAAATTACAGGAAATTCTTGGAACACGGTACATCACTAAAATGACCATTATCTACTGGAACTGTTCCAAATCCTACAACACTTAGAGATCTATCATCACCAATAAATATTTGTTTGGTGTTACATTCATGCATAGTAGAAAATATGGCTTGATCTTTAGCCATATGATAAGATGCTCCAAAATCAACGAACCACTCATTTGAAGTAGAACAAGAAGATCCAATATAAGAAAAACCAGAAGCACAATGTGCATGTCCATAAGAGGTAGATTTTGAATATGAATCAAAGCTAATGTGGTGCTTATTCATTGTTGATTCCAAGGTTGTCATATTCTTGAAACATTTATATTCATCATGATTATATTTCTCGCAATAATTGCAATGATGCTCACTCTTCTTGCCTTTTGGATTGGTGCCTTTGTCATTTTTTAAAGAATGAGCTTACTGAGAGGGTTTGGGACCCTTTTTTGGATTATTGTTACGAGAATTTTGTTTATGTTGGACCAATAAGGATTTTCCAGGTGTATCTGCACTACTAATCATTCCAAGATGTATGAAATTATATTTATCTCTAATCAAGGAATCACAAAAGGATTCAAGACTAGGCTTTATATAGCTATTGATTCTTTCATGGAGTAAAATGTAGATACAAAAACAGAATATTTATGTCAAAATTTAGAAAGAATATGAAAAATTCAGTGCTTGTTTGCACTTTTAATTTTTCATTATGCACATAAGATTCTAAAAGTTTTGTACTTAGATAAATAATATTAAATGCAAGAAAATTCACTGGATTTAAAGAAATCAACTCATTTTCGAGTTGATGACCTTGAATTTGATTGTGTTTACCAAACACAACTTCCAAGTTTTCTCAATCTTTATATGGTTCATCAATTCCAGATAGGTGGAATCGCAAATCAATAAAGATTGACATACCAATCAATCCACGAGCTTCATCACATTTATTTTTCCATTTTATTTTCTTATCATCACCAGTGGGTTATTTTTCTTCCCCTAGGGTAATTCTATAAATTCCCCTACTTCATATGAAATCCTCAATACGAAATTTCCATGAGAAATATTTGGAACCGGTAAGTATAATATCACAAGGGACAGACATAAAATAAATGTTGTAAAAACATAAACCAATGGTTTGGATGCAAAGATATCGAAAAAACAGGTTGTTTAAAAAAACGGCAGTGAAAACTAACTTCGGATGAGCAAGTTATGCTTGATTAAAAAAAAAATTGAAGATGACCCCATGAGAGACGTGGCAGATAGAGGATTGACCCAACTGGATAATAAAATAAAATAAAAAACCTTTCTTCCCAAGCTTAACATTTGAAAATCATTTAACAATAATGTTACTTCAAATATTGCATGCAAAAAACTAAAAAGACTTTAAGCGACTCACTTTTAGAATTAAAGTGACATGCACTTTTACAATAAAGCAACTTAAAAATAGAAATTACATACATTTTTAGAAAAGTAACTAACAAGATTTGAACTCAAGACCTATTAAGGAATAAGTAAACTTTTAACCAAGTGACCCAATATTAATGAAGCGTAAAAACTTCTTTAATGCCCCTAATAAATCTAAAATTCCCACAAATATTCGATAGCCCGCATTTTGATAATGAATAATAACATGATATAATAGTTGATATTTAAAGATTACAATGCTTGGGCCTTTATATAGGCCCACTAATACCTTCTCATTGAAATATTACGTCCTTTTAATGTAAATGATTTAAATATTATTATTATTATATTATTGTATCATTATATTACTTATTGTTGATTATTTAATGTTATGTTTGTTATAATTAAAAGGTACATAAAATATCGAAAGGAGGATGTTTTTTTTTTACTCTTCTATCTCAAAGTGTGTTCTTGCTTCTTTTCTTGCAAATCACTTAAGACAAACCGAAACAAAAACAACAAAAAAATACTTCTATTGGGATTAGACATCGTTAGCTTGCTCAGAATGTCTGTGTTTTCTCATTGTTTTCGATTTACAGCAATCACACAAGGTGCACGGAAAAGAGCATATGCAGTAGAGAAAAAACCTTTCTTTTATGTTTTTAGTTTATTGTGATATTGCAAGGTGAACGACAAAGATAATACACAGATAGGGAAGGAAACAATTTGAAACCAAACCAAGAATCTAGATCTGATAAAAAATATGCGAAATTATTTTTTTTTAAATTATAAAATGTCACTGTAATAATATACCTTCAGATCTGATGAAATGGTCGTATCTGGGGAAAATAGAAAAAAAATTCGATCAAATGAAAAAGTATTTTCTAATGGAAACGGGGCTCCATATTCAATGGAACACCTCACACAGCCCATAAATGAACAAAAAAAATCAAAACTAGAAACCCTTTCAAAACTTCGGCAACACCAGTTCAAGATATAGATCATCAACGGAAGTGGCTCTTCATAAATGCTTGGATACCACATTTAGGTACACAGTGTGATTCCAAAATACCAAACACCTAGAGCATCCACTCACAAAAACAGATCACAAATCTACACACCGATGTTTTCACATGGTTTAAAACCTCGAAAGGGACACACTCCATAACCCCAGCCAAATAGTTACTTGAGGCAGTTTATCATGCAAAAGAAAGAAATTTACAAATGAGATTCTCATAATCAATCATCTAGCCAATGACCCTCCATGATATTTAAATAGATATCTTGGGCCAATCGGGTTTTAATCCATGGATCAAAGGTAGTTAGGATCTAAGAGAATATGAACCATAGGATCACTCTATGTCTAGAACATGTAATAACCATCAGATTAAATATTTTCAAATGCATACTAAAGAAACACACTTTTCCTAATATATATATTATAACAAGTTGATCTTAAATAACTCCTAAGTGTCTGAATATCTTAACAAAATTTCCATTGAATTAATCATAATTCCCAAGGTTTTTTAATTTAAAAATTACAATTCCCAATGTTTGAAAATTTGAAGAACTAATACAATTGGCCAAAAATTTACTTTTTTTATATAAGTGCGAATGATGTCATGTCCCCAATTAAATAACTCCAAATAAGACTACTTGCAGATAATGTTCCACCAGCCTACTAGTTCCCTAGGTTGAGATGGGGACATAAATTTTGTAGTAAGGAGCTATGTTTCCCAAAAGGACTTTATTACCATGTCCAAATTTAAATGGGTCACATAAATGATAAATTCTAAGAAAATAAGGTGGCATGGGTTCATTAAGACACTTGGAGGCTTGTGGATCCTTTTTATGACTAGATTCCCCACACACTTGGCATGATATTCATCCAAATTCGAACACATGAGCAATGTAACGTTATTGGAGGGTGATGTGGTGTCAAATATCATATAATTACCCAAGGAATTCAAATAGGTAAAGGAGAGTAACTCCCATGGAAGAGGAAGAGAGTAGAAGACAATGTTTTCCACTTGGAAGGATATTCATGCACTCTATGACAACAAATGATGAAATATTCTATGACAAGTATGACAAATTCATACCTAATTGTAGATATATGAAAATTTTGACATGCCAAGGATAAAAATAGCCACCAATAGGTCGAATTTGGGAGTTAGAGGCAGCCATTCAAATTGGGGAAATAATTGGAGCATGAAGAAGAATACAAGTGTCATGAGAGTTACTAAACCACTAATATGAGTTGGAGGAATCCCATATAGAGAAACTCGACCTTATGAGGCCTCAATAAGTTAAAAAAAGGATTTCATGAGGAATGAGAATGAATTTTGATAATTTTTTATTGGCCGTTGGCATTTTGGAGAGATTGTGTTTGTCCATTGCATGGCGAGTGTTTACTTTCCATGCTTGTGAACCAATTTTGAGGGAGTTGGATTTATTTCCAAGTTGGTTGATGGAGATTCCATTCATACCTCTCATTGGGGCTTAATGAAGTAGTTTTATTTGTAGTTTGAAGATCCATACATTTGAATTATCATCTATCTCCCTGTTCTCTCATTCCTTCTTATCCATTCCCCCACAATCTCATGTTTATGGAGCACTTGTTGGAGTGTTTCTTGAACTTTTATAAGGATATTTTAGGCCCAAGACTTGATATATGATGTATGTATATTTACTCTTATGTCCATATGCTCTGTAATTCGAAATATCAGAAATCCATATGTGAAAGGCTTGCATTCCCGTGCTCTTGGATGACTAATTTTCATTTATTTGGATTCAATTTTAAAGGATTTGTATAACATATTTGTTGAAGTTCCATACAGTTTAATTCTCATCTATCTCCCTATTCTCTCATTCCTTCTTCTCCATTCCCCCACACTCTCATGTTGATGGCCCACTTGTTGGAGTGGTGTTTGCACTTTACTAAGGATATTTGAGGCCCAAGACTAGATATATGATGTATGTATATTTAATCTTATTTCCATATGCTTTATAATTCTAATTATCATAAATCCATATGTGAAAGGCTTGCATTCTCATGCTCTTGAATGACTAGTTTTCATGTATTTGGCTTCCATTTTAAAGGAGTTGTATAACATATTTGTATGAGGAAATTTATATGATATTTATTATTATGAGGAAGAAATATATGATGTATAAATATTTAATTTCATGAGCATATTCTCTGTATATCTAAATTCAATAAACTCTAGTGTGAAAGGCTCGCATTTCCATGCTCTTGAATTACTAGTTTTCATGGATTTGGCTTCAATCTTGAAGTTGTTTTATATAATATTTGTATGAGGTATGTTCTATGAATTTTATGATGTTGTGACAGAAATATATGATTTTTTACTCTATAATTTCATGTCCCTATTATCTATGGGTCTAAATCCAAGAAATCCATATGTGAAACTCTTGTAATTCCATGCTACTAATTCACTAGTTTTCATGTGTTTGACTCACATACTGAATGAGTTGTATACAAGACTTGTATGAAGGGAATTATATGGTGTTTAATAATTTTGGGGAATAAATTTTTGTGCTATATATGGTCTCTATATGTAACATATTGATCTGAATCTTTAACTCTACCTTTCATATGTCGAAATCGAACTAGTTATGCAATTTCCCCATAAGCAATTTCACCGAAAGTTATCAAACGAATGTGGAACTCTATAACCAGTTTGAAAAACTAGTAACCATGTTTAATTATAGTCCATGAGTTATTATATAAGTCCCCATACTCTGCTTACAAATTTCGTTGGGTTGTACTTGAGTTGGAGAGCTAGTTTATCCTTCACCCTTGGGGAGATTTGAACACAATTTCCTGGTAAAATTGCATTGTTTCTCCTTAGACCCAAACCAATATGCATAGACATAAAGTATGATAAAAAAAAGTGTCCATATACAATTTTTGGATGTTTTAATACTCTCCATACCCTTACATTTAAAATTCTATACCATTTGGAGTCAATTACAACCCTCTACAGTCTTGACTAGGAAAGCTCAAAAATTGGTTGAATTGCACTTTTCTCCAAATTTCCAAGTAGGGACATTACAATGGTATCATACGATGGTATTGGAACCTATTTAAGTTATGGATGATATGAATGAATTTAATAAACTCATTAATTCATTTTTTGATGATATGACCAAGCAACTTATGCAAGGGTTCAAATTTATGGCTAGCCAACCTAGGGGTAAGTTGGAAGTCGAGGGTAGTAGTAGTTTCCATCATGGAGAGACACATAAAATCATTATTTTTGAATACTTTAATGATTTTTTGTATGTATTTAGGCACAATACGGAATATTTGAATTCATTAAGGAAAATTTGGCAATCCAAAAGTATGGAGGAGACCAAGGAGCCACCAAGTTATCTGGGTGGTGAAGTAGAAAAAGTATTACATCAAGAGGATAGAAAGTCACCCCCAAGTGACTTGGAAAAGATGAGGAAAAATCACATGAGAATTAATAAGATTATCATGAAACTATTGAATATCATTTAGAGACACATTCTAATGTGAACACACACCAAAGGGAATCTACTGATGGATGCTTAAATTGTGAAGGAGTACCTATTGATGGGTGATCACAACTCTATGTTGGTGACATAGAGATCATATTTTAAAATGTTGATGAAATATAAAGTTATCATAAGAATGAACATGAATATATTGTGGCAGATAATTAATAACCAAGATCAACTTCCCCATCACCACTTGAGCTTCAAGAAGTTGATCAAATCAAGAAGAAATAAGAAGAGGAGGTTAGCTCCCATGAACAATCCTTCATTGAAGGGTATTTGAATATGAGTGAAGTGAATATCCATGAGGCTCTTAGAATACTCATTGACACTAAATAATTGGTATAAAATTGTTGTTGGAGAGTTTCTAGATAGGAGGATCCATCCTCCCTTGAAGACATGGAGAAGATTCAAAGAGCAATGTGCAACATCAAAGGTAATTTCATGTCTTTGATTTTTTATAGAAACAATTTGTCTGAGATTAATGAATGGTTACATGAATCATACTTGAAGAATAATGAGGATATTCATAAGTTTAAAATTCAAAATGAGCAACTTCTTGATAGGTTGCAAGATACTTGTTCTTCCTCTTATGTTTCAGATTGTCATATGGTATATTGCTTAGAGGGTTCTCATGACATGAGGGATCATGAGAAATATGTAAAATTGCAGTCTTGATGTGTTTGAAGATGATCTTAATGAGAGCCAATCACTTGTTGTGGTGGAAGAGTAACTTGATTTTCCTCTTGAAAATGGTTACACACTTTTTGAAGAAGTGCATGATTCCAGTACCTTGGAACCAATATATGAGGAAAGTGCCACACTTTTGAGTGAGATGAATGTTCCTACCCCTATGGATCCTTCACATGATGAAAATTATTCACCTTCTAATCCTTTAGGTGAGTTGGTTCTTTCTCCTACATCTTAAACTTCCACATTTCAAAGCATTCATCCTAATGAAGTATGGTGAAAGGTTTATTTTTTATGGTGCCACACGAGGAGTATGGGATTCCTATATCTCTCTTTTCTGATGACATGACTATAGTTCCACATTATTTACATTTTTATCATATTCCTTTGTTACATTATGATGATATACATTTTCATGGGTGTATTGATGAAACTTCTTTGAGCCACTTGAAGTCTTCATGCTTTCTGTGCTCCTTATTTGGTTCATATATTGGTGAAGGTTCTTCATTCACTTCTTGGATGAAATAACACATGGCTGATTATTATATTGATTCATCTTCCATTATTTTGGAGCATCATTATAGGACATGGGATCCTCACCTATGTCGTTGGAACGTATTTGATATAATACTTTATGCTTGTGTGTGTGGGCCACATGATGATTTACTTATTTGGATGTACAAGCACTGTCATGATCCTTTGATGAGGTACTTTCTTGATGCACAATTGTATGATGTAGTTATTTATTTTAACAATCTATATTTTTCACTCATGATGTTTTAAAGGGTGCAATACAAGCAATGGGATTCGAGTATTGCTTGGTTTCAATTTTGGGTGAAACAAGTAGTAGGGATATTGAGTCACCACTCGAGAAGGTGATTGTAATCAAAGTAGAGAAGCAACAAGCATGGTGGTTCCTCTTGGAAACTTTCTTGGAATATTTGAAATTCAATTTTGTCAACTTAACACCAACTTCAAAGAATTATACAGAAGCAAAAAGGGTTGAAAGTTCAGAAAAGGTTTTCAAAAGATGGCGGTAAAGATTATTTGTGAAAATTTTGTTTTGATGTATTTTATTAATCCTTTTGGTGTTAGTGGTGATGGCATGGGATATATCAATATTCAAAGATCCACATATCTTTACTTTTGGAAACACACAATTTTAATACATGAATGCCACTACTCAAATTGCAGCCAAGGATTGAAGCAAAGTTTTGGAAGGAAATAAGGTTATTCAAAATACATGTTTCAAATTGCTTGAGGAAAAGAAATATTAAGTGGGTAGGACTGTCGTGTACCCGATTAAATAATTTCCAAATAATATTACTTGCAAATAATGTTCCACCAACCTACTAGGTCCCTAGGTTGAGATGGAGACATAAATTTTGTAATAGGGGGCTATGGGACACAAAAGGAATTTAGTTTAGCATATTCACATTTAAATGTTTCACATAAATGATAAATTATAATAAAATAAGGTGGCATGGTTTCATCAAGGCACTTGGAAGCTTGTGGATCCTTTGGGCGACTAGATTCCCCACACACTTGGCATGATCTTCATCCAAATTCGAACACATGGGAAATGTAACGTTATTGGAGGTTGATGTGGTTTCAAATATCATATAATTAGACAAGTAATTTAAATAGGTAAAGGAGAGTAACTTCCATGGAAGAGCAATAAACTAGAAGACAAGGTGTGCCACTTGGAAGGATATTTCATACACTCTATGACAACAAATGATGAAAGATTCTATCACAAGTATGACAAATTCAGACCTGACTGCATACATATGAAAAATATAACATGGTGGGGGTAAAAATAGCCACCAATAGGTAGAATTTGGGAGTTATAGGAAACCATTTGAATTAGTTACATAATTGGAGCATGAGGAGGAAGACAAGTGTCATGAGAGTTACTAAAACACTAAGATTAGTTGGAGGAATCCCATGGAGGTAAATTCCACCTTAAAAGGGCTCATGAAGTTAAAAAAATGATTTCATGAGGAATGATAATGGATTTTTATCATTTTTAATTGTCCTTTGTCATTTTGGAGAGATTTTTCTTGTCCATTGCACGGTGAGTGTTCACTCTCCCTGCTTGTGAACCAATTTCGAGGGAGTTGGATTCCCTTCCAAGTTGGTTGCTAGAGAGTCCATTCAGAAATATGATTGGATATTAATGTATTTTTAGTTTTAGGTTGAATTTTTAAGGTATATACAGATGAATTATCATCTATCTCCCTATTCTCTCATTCCTTCTTCTCCATTCCCCCACACTCTCATGTTAACGGCGCACTTGTTGGAGTGGTGCTTACACTTTTCTAAGAATGTTTGAGGAAAAAGCCTTGATATATGATGTATGGATATTTAATCTTATGTCCATATTCTTTTTAAATAAAAATATCATAAATCCATATGTGAAAGGCTTGCATTCCCATGCTCTTGAATGATTAGTTTTCATGTATTTTGCTTCCATTTTAAAGGAGTTGTATAACAGATTTGTATGAGGAAATTTATATGATATTGATGATTATGGGTAATAAATATATGATGTGTAATTCTATAATTTCATGATAATACCCTATATATCTCTAAATTCAAGAAACACCAGTGTGAAAGGATTGCATTTCCATGCTCTTGAATAACTAGTTTTCATGGATTTGGCTTCAATCTTGAAGTAGTTTTATATCATATTTGTATGAAGGATGTTCTCTGAGTTTGATGGTATTTTGAAAGCCCTATATTATGTTTCACTCTATAATTTCATGTCCCTGTTCTCTATGATTAGAAATCCAATAAATCCATATGTGAAACTCTTGTAATTCCATGCTACTAATTCACTAGTTTTCATGTATTTGACTCCCCTACTAAATGAGTTGTATACAAGACTTGTATGAAGGGATTTGTATGGCGTTTAATACTATTTTGGAAGAAATGTATATGTTTTATATGGTCTCTATATTTCACATCCTTATATAAACCTTTAACTCTACCTTTCATATGTCAAAATCGAGTTGGTTATGCAATTTCTCCATAAGCAATTTTACTGAAAGTTATCAAATGAATGTGGAACTCTATAACCAGTTTGAAAAAATAATAAACATGTGTAATTATATTCCAGGAGGTTTTATATCAGTCCCCATACTCTTATTAAAAAAAATTTAGGGTCGTCCTTTAGTTGGAGAGCTAGTTTGTCCTTCACCCTTGGGGGGATTTGAACACAATTTCTTAGTGAAATTTCATTGTTTCTCCTTAGACCCAATACAAGATGCATAGGCCTATATTATGATACAAGATTTCCATAGACTATTTTTGGACTTTTTAAGACTCACCATACCCTTACATTTAAAATTCGAGACCATTTGGAGTTAGTTGGAACCCCCTAGAGTCGTGTCTAGGAAAATTCAAAAATTGTCTGAAATGCACTTTTATCCAAAATTCCAAGTAGGGACATTAAAAATTCTTAGAAAACCCACCATAATCCATATCAACCCATTTTTGACCAAATATATAGAATTTACCTATGCCTTTACCCCCACACGCATATATAGTTAATGAAGTAATCGAACTGGTCTAATCCTAATGCATATATAGTTAATGAAGTAATCGAACTGGTCTAATCCTAATGATGTATTATATTTATGCTAACCCATTTTCACCAAATAGATATTATTAATCGTGTGGTCATACTATTATATTTCTTTGTAAGTAATGGATTATGTATAGGAATGAATGTGGTGAGTATACTTATGAAAATACAAGTGAGCAAGTTGCAGTAATAATTGTCAAATGTTTATATGTTTATTAAGTATACACTACAAACATATTCTTCTTCATTTTATTCATTTTATTCATTTTATTCATTTTCTTGTTTAAATAATTGCTGGTATTTTTTTGTTGATTTAGTTCAGAATGGCATTGGAATATTGAACTTGATAGAAGATACATGAATATTAATTAGCATTGATACTTATTTAAGGAACAATTTAAAGGTGCTGACACACTGAGAAGAGGAGGAAAAGACTAAAATAATGCATTGACATGATATATGAAGAGGTAAGTGGATTGTATTGATTTTCCAAGGACTCGGTGAGCCATATTTTATTCTACCTTACTCTCTCTTTTGTATTACTCGCCCAATAGAGAAATTATAGCTTATAGTTATTAGAGAGAGACACTTATGTTATTCAA
>LPNX010746737.1:857240-917415 GCA_001517045.1 Pseudotsuga menziesii | reverse complement strand
CTCTCTCTCTCTCTCTCTCTCTCTCTCTCTCTCTCGCTGTGTATGTGTGTGTGTGTGTGTGAGAGAGAGAGATATTACCGATATTTTGTATCAACATCTATTCCATATGGGGTTATGCAATGCATCTCAATTCAATGATCCATATCATTCATCTTTGTGTCCTAGCACATCATGTGAGAACCCGCAAAGTCATGACCCCTTAATGTTCTTGGAATTGTATCTAGTTGGGTCAACACCAACAATATATAATGTATTGGATTGATCCTTTAGTATCCAAGCAAGGTCTCTTCTTCCATAAAATTCCTCATATTTATAAATTTTGGTTAAATGTCTCCTAGGAATCATACAACTCTAGGCATGGAATGATAAAGGATGGATCGTGTATAATACCTTATATTCTATGGATAATTAATTCTCTTTCTTCAAAGTATTCCCACACAATGCTAGGGATGTTTTATATGGTACATGTTTTTCTCTTTTTTATACTTAATAAATTCCTTATCTCCAAGGTTTATGTATCCAAACTTCATATTGTAACCTTCATCAATGAAAAATTGGGTAATGTTGTTGTGTTCATATGAAACCTAGAAGACTTGGATGTAAGAATATTTTTGTCTTTAAAACTTGTCTCCATATTTATCCATGGATAATTGAAAGGAAGTTGGGGTAAATAATATGCTTCCTAAACATATCAGAAAGAGAAAAATGTGTAGAAATATAATTAAACACAATTTCAGTAATGAATAACATAGAAATATGCAGTCATTAGACAACAATTTCTTAGGGAAACACTTTCTTAAGAAAAATCCCACACTCCAAAGCACCTTCAATGTGTTGATGAGAAACTAACAAATTATTACAATACATTAAATATTCTATAATATCTCGATTAGAGTGTTCAATAGTATAAGTATTTTAGAGAAATTTCAACAACATAATAGTCATTTAAAAATGCACACACATAATTTCATCCAACCCTAGTACTCACTAAATAGGCATAACAAAACCATAAACCATTTGCGGGTTTTGAATTATGCATGCTCAAAAACACCAACAATTAATCGGACAACTATTGTTTCTTAGAATTAATTGTTTGTTAGTGATTTGAATTTACACCCTACCACTACTTAACATAAATTCCCTACCATTCATCAACATTTATTCCATGCCACTGCTCAACATATATTCTCTTATACAACTCAACAATAATTACCTACTCTACTTCAAGATTGCAAGGTGTATGACACACTTGTCCCAACAATCTCCCATGTTTCATTTACCTTGAAAGAGTATAAGGGATGATGAATCAAACCATGGGATAACTTCTAGGAGGCATAAGGTTCATAGCCTCATAGCACCACTTGAATTTACCTATGATCACTACTTTTTTCAATGCATTTGCAACATTTTGTAAAGTGTCAAATTTATCTGGTATCACCTTTCCATCCTCTACCATGTCCAAAATGAAATGGTATTGGATATATATATTTTATTTCCTCACATGAAAGTTCATACTCTTAGCCATACAAGGACTTCAAGGAGGTATTTCAGCAACTGCAAAGCCAACTCCATGTAGAAGATGATGGCAGAAAGGTTGACTATCATCTCCAGGATGAGTTGCGCTACAAATTGGACAAGATCTATGTTCCTAAAGGCTATATATTCCAACTTATTAGATAGGTACACCCCTCCAAAGTTTCAAACCACTTTGGTGTAGGGAAGACAATTGTAAACTTACAAAGGTATGTTTACTAGCCTAGAATGCAAGAAGATGTAGCTCAATTTATTAGAGTATGCATACTTTGTTGTACAAGTGAGCCTAGAAATAGGAAGTAAGGTCTATACCATCCCTTACATGTTCCTATGAGACCAAGGGAAAGCATATCCATGGATTTTGTGGGTGGTATTCCAACCACTAGGAAGGGGCATGACTATTTATTTGTGGTAGTGGCCCAGATTCAGTAATATGTGCATTCTTATGCCTCATAAAATACCATCAAGGGTCAAGAATCAACAAACATGTTATTTGAACATGTCTAGGTGCACTTTGGGATACCACAGAGCATGATATCAGAAAGGGAAGGGATGTAGAACACACCAGCAACACTGGCATGGAGGTGAATCAGTTTGTCTCTCTTTTTGACAATTGGAACATGAATAATTAAGAATTAGTTCTACTCACATTGATGTTAGTATTATTCTTAATCACGAAGATTAGTACAGTATGGACAATAAAACCAAATATTTATGCATAATAAACAAGAGATTTATGAATATAGAACGTCATAGATTTAATGAATGCTTAGCTTATATATATAGATAAGTTTACATTCAAAGTAGGTTGTTTAACACCACATGGTTGCTCCAGCTGCAACTAGAGGGAGAGGCTTCAACCATTTCAAGTTTTTTTCTAATTTAACTAAAGAATGCAACAACACCCTTAACATAGGCTCCAACTTGTTACAACACTTTTCCTTCCCTTAAACCACCCTTCCTCCATTTAGATGATGAAGACCAAAGAGACCTTCTATACTATTTTTAGTCTAGCATTTTTTTGTTCTTTCGTCATAAATTCAATTGTCTTATGACAGTATTATCCTTGGATATAATCCTTCCAACATGATCTTCCACAAAACTATGATGAAAGTAATAAGAACAATATTACATACCTTGAACAAACATTATTAAACAACATATCAAACCCCTTTCATCTGCAGAAGAGTGTTCCCTACTTTGTAATGCCTCATCAACTATTCCAAACAATTGTCCAAACTTCACTATGCATCGGCCTTATCTACCCATCTGAATAGTCACATCAAAATGCATGCCTCAAAAAAAATCTCAATTCTTTTATTTAGACACCAAAAGTCTCCTTTATGGAGTCAACCTAGACTCTTCATCGAATTTTATTTTATTATTTATTTTTCCATTTAAGTTATATAAGGGTTGGCCTGACATGTTTTTATTTTTCCATATTTGAAGGGCTTGAGACCCTCTTTCTTCCATACTTCATGGATATCTAGTCGGATTTCTTTCCATTCCATAGTTTAAGAGATTGGCATGTAGACCCATTAGGGTTGTTTGACCTTTACTTAAGGGTTTCTTCAAAATTCCAAAAGGAACCACTAATTATGACATTTCAAGACTCGGATTTCCCTTCTCATTGATCCTATACAAGTTCATTCTAATCAACACAACTGATTATGATATTTTAATGCTCATATTATGCTTCTTATTTGGTCTAAGATACTATATTCAAATTGTTGTAGCTATCTTCAAGAATTTGGGTTATTGCATTAAACCTTGATAGTGGCTTCACTTCAAAATAGTTAATCTTGTCTTCATTAATATTATTTGGTTCTGAGCTTCTCATCCTCTTCCTTATACTGCATATTATAATTGGTGCCTCTGCTACATGTAGAATGGTTTTGAGCTCAGCTAAGTTTCTTCAATCTTGATCAGTGAGGGTTGTTACCAGAACTTAAGAAATCCTATATACTTCTTCAAACTGGCAAGTAATATTTAGTTCAAATCTAATATGGTGTATTATACTATCCCTTTTGATATCAATGCCAACATATATCTCCCACAAGGGATATCAGATTTCTAAGTACATTTTGGAATATACTTTGGGAAAATATGAACACTCAGTTGAAAATATCTACACAATTCCATCCATAGACATATGGAAAGACAAAAGCAGTAAATAGGATACAACTTTTAAGGTCTTACAATCATAAGCATCTTAAGACTTGAGAGGAAAATGTGATCTACATATAACAGTATTATAATAGAATAGTCTACACTTCCATTGGGATGTCCCCTTTTGAAACTTGTTTTGGATACTTACCAACTTGACCTCTAGATGTTGTGTATGGATAGCAAGGGGGGGTGAGGGAAGACACCATAGGTGAGTCAGTGAGAGTTGAAAATCTCATTGATAAGATTAGGAAGATCCATTTACAAGTACAGGAGACACTTAAGAATTCAAGGAAAAAGTACAATGAAAGGCATGACCAACATGGGGTTGATTGATGTGCATGATAAACATTGTGTTCATTGTCTCTTGTGTTTGATTGTTGTGCTTGTTATTCTCTCAGTTAAAGATCCTAATGTAATGCTAGCTTAAATGATTAAAATCTAACATGGTATCAGAGCTAACCTAAGAAGAAGACATTGTGCAGCTGCATAATCTAGGGCTTCTTAATTTTTGGGTCTCTCTCCACAATCCATCAGAAAAAGTATGCTAGGCTAACTCACCATTGAAGGGTGCATCTTTCTATCGAAGCGGAATTCGATTCCGAGCATTTTCAGTTTTCGATGCGGAAATTAGGGCTTTCTACAGAAAAGTAATTTTTGAGTGAACCCGGCATAGGATTTTTCTCCTCATCAAAATCTAAGTTTAGAGACCTGGATCAATAAATTTGGTTGGGTGAAACTCTGGGAAAGTCAAACCCTAGTTTGACCCCGAGCTAGAAAAACCCTAAATACTAAAACTACTAAGTTTTGGTACATTCACTATATACCGATATTGGCGAAGTATTAGGAGCTGAAAATTGCAGGGGCCAATGATGAAATACTGATGAAACTTGTATCCATAATTCAGCCTCAAATTCGCTATATTATAGTAGATATGATCCCTCCAAGTTAGGGTTCCAGCCTCTTCCAGAATTCATCCCTAAACAGGACACCTGGTGAGAATTGCAATATATTGGGCTATAGAGGTCCAAATGGAATTACTAAAGATGTTACATAAATGGAATGGACTATAATTTTCGTGGTATGAATATCAGACTCATAATATGAACCAGTGACACGTGGCATTCTGTACAACTTCATTGTTCTGAACAGTTCTGTAACAGGTCACCTTGGGAAAAGGATCATAAATCCCAAATGGTGAAACTAATTCTGATGAAAACTATGGTGGTGGATCAAGGACATGTGGGGTTATGTCAGTACAAAATTATAGACACATAGGATAATTAATTTCGGATATATCACAGAAACAGTGACAGGAATTTCTGCAGAAGAAATTGGAAAACTAGGGCTTCCTGTTCCAGGAGCTTCCCTCCACTATTTTCAGAAAAGGAGTACATTGGACAGCTCCATTTGAAGAGGTATATCTATCTGTTCAATCAAATCTGAAAGATTCCAAGTTTTTAAAAATAGGGTTTATGTGACAAACCCTAGATCAGCCAGCTCTGAAACCAGGACAGACACCTCAAATTGGTAAGATCTAATCCTTTGTTATTTTCATTTGAGGTTCTCATTTCAAAGTGATCTATCACATCAGCTTGATGATAAGCTTGGTGAAGTTGACAACTTCCAAGCATGGAAGTATATGATATCTCTGAAGAAAATTAGTGGGACACCTACATGAGTAGAGAGGTTCCAGTTCCAGAGGGAGATGAGGCTAGAAGCCTTACACAAGAAGAACTTGGTCAAAGCCAAGAAGATCATTGTTGATTCAGTCACAAATCTACTTGTACTACAAGTGTCTTCCTTAAAGACACCGAAGATGTTTGATTCCTTGACCAAGCTATTTGAAGGGAAGAACATACATCAGAATATGACCTTAAGAAACAAGTTGGAGAATGTGAAGATCCAGAATGCAGAGACCATGTAGTCATAAGGGTCTCTCAAATAAAAGAACAACTTGAAGCGATAAAAGAAGAAGTAAAGAATGCAGAAGTGGTGATGGCCACCTTGAATGGCCTCCCAGGATCATGGGATTCATTCATTCAAGGAATGTGTGCCAGAAGGAAGTGATTACTTTTAGTAGACTCTGGGAAGAAGAAGAAGCTCGACTCATAAGAAGAGAAGAGAAGATGGGAGAAATTGAAGATCAAGCTCTCACCATCCAAAGAAGATCCCTAAAGCAATGAGGAATATGAAGAACTCGACTCTTGAAGAATATCTTATCCACCTTAGCATTTGGATAAGAAACGATGATATTATGAATGAAGAAGATGATGAAGCTGAAGGCTCAAGAAGGAGTCTACCCATGAAACAAATAAAGATAAGTATTCAATTGTCATTTCATGATATTGTTTTGTTATACATTTGTTTATATTCAGTTGATGTATTATGCATGATAGGATGTTTGCATTAATGACAGTATACTTCTAATATGCATGTGATGGGTAAGTATCTCATGGTGCTAAACAACTCTCCATTGCTACTTATCTAGAATGAAACCTCTTTGCTGACATATCAGATTAGTGCACATTCTCAATGTTGTCCTGGTAGAGATGGAAGGCATCTAGAAATGTTTTCGTGAGATATGGATGAATGTTGTATTGGCTAAAGTAGTTGCATGATCATATATTTATGCATAAGAATTTGCCAGTATGAACATTCCTTATGAAATGTTTCTAACCATACAAATGCATTTGACTTGTAGGAAAAATCGCATACATAATCGACTACAAGCAAAGAAGGATGAGACTTGTTCCGAAGAACAAGTGACGACATTTCAAAATGAAAAATAATATGACGAATGCAATGACATCATTGATGCAGAACCTTCCAAGAACAAAGGGAAGATCAGTTCAATAAGAATGATGTCTAGGATGTAGTATCGATATGTGAAGGGAAATTCGTAGTTCCATCATGCAACAGATGGAAACATCGTGGGATACAAGGCATAGACTACGAAGAGACATTTGCAGCCACTGGAAGTGAAGCCATATGACATGCATAATCATGTGTGAAAATGAAAGAAGGCCTTGTATGAGTTCAGAAGACACCCATGAGATAACACATACATGATGAGCTTGATGAATATCTTAAACTTTGCTACAAGGTTGATAAAGGATGACAAGCTCACAGATGGGTGCGAGAAGAATGCTTTCAAAGATAGAGGATCTTGGTATCCAGTGATCCTAGATGGATACATAGAATATTAGTAAAATAGGAAGCTACTTGCCACTCTAGTACATAATGTTTTAGTGCATAGAGTATGAAAGACAGAGGGAATATGATGCTCTGCTTCAGAGGGAGTGACTGCAGAAGATCCTGAGGTTTGACACAATACGACAGGATGGATAGATTACTGATGACGCTAATATTTACTAAGAGTAAAGTGGATTCCAACCTTTGCTTCAAGGTTGAAGGCGGAAGACCAGTGATGCTCTTGTTATGTGTCGATGCAATACATTCTAAGCATGGAGGTGTGGTCAAGGGAAGTATGCAGTACAGATCCTAAAGAGGTTTAGGATGATGGACTGTAAGGCCATGACCACACCTATGGAATCGAACTTGAAGCTATTTGAGTGTTGCTTCACTAGAGACGGTTGATGCTACGATGTATCGTTAGATGATTGGTTCCTTGATGTACCTGATGAATATGAGACCAGATATTTACTTTGTTGTGAACACATTGAGACATGTTCACCTGATGGTTGCAAAGCATGCAGTGAGGTACCTTAAGGGTACAGTTGATTATGGGCTCAAGTATGAGGCGAATTAGAAGATTAACCTGGAGGGTTATGTGGATTCGTAATGGGCAGGTAGTGCCATTGATAGGAAGAGCACTTCAAGGTGCTACTTCAGTATGAGATCAGGTGTGATCTCTTGGTTTGACAGGATGGAGTCCTGAATGGCGTTGAGTACATCTGAGGCAAAAGATGTTGCCACTTGTGATTTTGGAGGTAGTGTGTTTATTTTTTAAAACTACTATTTGATTTGATTGATCTGACTTGCATGATGCAGTGAGGAGCAGTGAAGCTCCAGTTTGTGATCCAAATCGAGATCTCTTGAAAGAGGGAGTTCTAGCATAGCTGGTAAGACAGGTCGTCTGAGCATAAATTCTGGCGAAGCTCGTAGGTTGCTCAGACGTAGTAGGTCCTATAGGTTTTCCTCAGATGTAATTGGTCCTGGCGAAGCTCGTGGGTTATCCTTGGACGTAATCAGCCCCGATGTGATTCTATGCTAGAAATGACCAGAGTGAAGTTTGAGTACTTCAGGGAGAAGCTTGGTGTTCTCCAGATTGAGGTTCCCTCCAAAGGGAAGTGATTATTTTGTGTGCCTTTCTGACATGGTGAGAGGATTGGTTCCTTCCATGGTCAGATGTAAGTGATGTGCCCTTCCGACATGGTGAGAGAATTGGTTCCTTCCATTGTCAAATGTATGTGATGATGCCACATCTAGCATGAAAAAGGGTTGGCTCTGTGAAGACACATCTAGTATGAAAAAGGACTAGCTCTGTGTGGATGCCACATCCAGCATGAAAAAGGGTTGGCTCTGTGAATACACATCTAGTATGAAAAAGGACTAGCTCTGTGTAGGTTCCACATCTAGTATGAAAAAGGAGTAGCTCTGTGAAGACTCATCTAGTATGAAAAAATACTAGCTCTGAGTAGCTACCACATCTAGTATGAAAAAGGACCAGCTCTGTGAAGACTCGTCTAGTATGAAAAAGTACTAGCTCTGAGTAGCTGCCACATCTGGTATGAAAAAGGACCAGCTCTGTGATGCCTCATCTGGTATGAAAAAGGACCAGCTCTGTGATGCCTCATCTGGTATGAAAAAGGACCAGCTCTGTGATGCCTCATCTGGTATGAAAAAGGACTAGCTCTATGATGCCTCATCTGGTATGAAAAAGGACTAGCTCTGTGAAGACTCATCTAGTATGAAAAAGGACTAGCTCTAAGTAGCTGCCACATCTAGTGTGAAAAAGGACCAGCTCTGTGATGCCTCATCTAGTATGAAAAAGGACCAGCTCTGTGATGCCTCATCTAGTATGAAAAAGGACTAGATCTGTGATGATACATCCAGTATGAAAAAGGACTAGCTCTATATAGGTTCCTATGACAAGAAGAATCAAGAGATAGCACTCGTGATGATGACCCAGTGATGATCCAGATCGAGTGATGATGATCCAGCAGTGATGATCCAGATCAAGTGATGATACAGATCCAGTGATGATGTCCAGTGATGATCCAAATCAAGTGATGATCCAGATCCAGTGATGATGTCCAGTGATGATCCAGATCTAGTGATGATCCAGATCTAGTGATGATGTCCAGTGATGATCCAGATCTGAATATGAAGATGACTTGAAGAAAAATATGACTTGAAAATAAAGATTACTTGAATATGAAGATGACTTGAAGAAAAAGATGACTTGATGATGATCCAGATGATACAGTGAAGAATACTTTTACTAATATATTGTGTCGAGAGAATACCTTCCTAGTTAAGAGGGAGTGTTGATGTATTTGTAACTTCAGAATGTATTCATCTATATTTCTTATGTATTGTAATCTGATATTTATTTCGGGATGTATTGTAATGTATTTGAGTCATGTCATACCCCGATGTTTATTCCGGGAAGTTTCTATAATGATAAATTCATGTCAAGTCATTGTGGGTAACCCTCCTATTGGTCAAGGGTTAAAGTCCCCACAGTTATGGGGCCCTTGGGTTATTAGACTATTCTAGTGAATTCGACCCTAGGTAAGTCATTGTAAGTTAGGGAAATAGTCCCCACCATTGTGTTACCCTCCTATTGGTCAGAGGAGGCAAAGTACCCACAAGTGGTGGGGCACTAGGGTTATTAGACACTCCTAGAGATGTCGGCTCTAGTAAGTAATTGTTAAGTGAGACCGACATGTTGGAGTGGGTTCCAAGTGAATGGAAGAATATAAATAGAGAGTGAGAGCCTCTATATTTATCATACTCATACACACACTCACTCATTGGGGTGCATGAGTGAGAGAGGAGAATCTCTCTCAATGTGTGAGAGAGAGAGACAGAAGCTATGGAGATCATCTTTATGTTTTCAGGATTTACTGTTGGTGCTAATTCTATCTCTGAGGAAGTTGCGGGATTTTTCCATTTATGGTTTCCCCGAGGATAAACACTGTGTTCATTGTCTCTTGTGTTTGATTGATGTGCTTTTTATTCTCTCAGTTAAAGATCCTAATTTAATTCTAGCTTAAATGATTAAAATCTAACATGTGAAACACCCTTTCTCTCCTCCCTAGAAAAATTAGGGTTTCTGCAAATTTTGAAATTTGGAAGATCTGCTTGCATAGAAAGTTGCACCTCCATGGAGCGCATATATTGAGCCCTAGATCTAAGTTTTTGGGTGGTTGGATCTCTGGGAAATACAAACCCTAGTTTGGCAGTGAACCAAAAAACTGCAGTGAAATGAAACCAGAAATTATGCAGTACTGCAACCTCGCAAGTGGGATTTGAAGACTGGAAATTTTGGATTTCCATAAAGCAGTTGGATCAACCAACTTGGTTCCCTCAAGCGCATATACTGGTAAGGTCAGCTTTTGATTTTGAGAATTTTCAATTTTTAGTGACCTACATGATAGGATGGCCCCAAGCACTAAGCTTGGGGACAAATTGGAAGGCCTAGAAAACTTCCTAGCTTGGAAGTATAGGCTTGGTCTCTTTCTTAGAGAGAATAGTCTTGAGAAGTACATCAAGAATGAAATTGCAGAGCCTGAAGAAGATCAAGCTAAGGAGAATCATGAACAAGGCCTATTCAAAGAAATGAGGGTCATTGCTTACTCTATTAAGGATCACTTGATCACACAAGTATCATATAATAATATACCTAAATAGATGTATGATTCTCTTTCCAGAATATATGAAGGAAGGAACATCAACAGAAAGATGAATCTGAGAGCTCAACTGAAGGGCACCAATATGAGAAAAGGAGAGTCTATTCAAGATTACTTAACAAGGGTCTCTCAATTCAGAGAACAACTAAGTGATATTGGAGACACCCTTGATGACGATGATCTAGTTATGACTACTCTCAATGGTTTACCTAGACCTTGGGATTCATTCATATAAACTTTGTGTGCCAGAAAAGAGAGTATGAAATTTGACATAGTATGGGAAGAATACATTCAAGAAGAAGCTAGAGTAGCCAACAAAGAATCTCTACTCAGAGAATATGACCAAGATCTAGCCACACATACTAAAGAAAGGAAGCAACCAAACTTCAAGAATAGTAATCAGAAACCTTCCAAGAAGAAGTTTCATAAGAACAAGAAGGATTACTCAAAGTACCAATGCTACAACTGTCCTAAGATAGGACACCTAGCTAGAGAGTGTCCATCAACAACAACAAGAGACGCCATGCTCATCTAGCTAAATATGAGGATGCAGAAGAAAGACCTCAAAAGATATTAACAAGAGAAGAAGATGTAGATGAATATGTATTATTCTATGCACTCTCTAGGTCTGTAACACCTGGAGAATACACATGGCTTATTGATAGTGGTGCCTCAAAGCATATGACATGAAAAAAGCAATCTCTGTTAAAACTTGAAGAGAATAAACCTCCCCAGAAAGTATCATTGGGACATGACTATCAATATCCCATCAAAGGTATTGGTGAATTAAGCTACAATGTTGACTCTAGGACTTCCATGAAGATGAAGGAAGTACTGTATGTACCAAGTTTGAAAAATGAACTTACTTTCTATCTCATCTATAGATAAGAAAGCATGTATAGTTGCTTTTATATATGGACAAGTACTAATGTGGCCCAAAAGAAATACACTTGGAGATGTTGTGGTCATTGGAGAAGAAGAAGGGGGACTATATAAACTCAAAGAACATCCAGAGACAGTCCTTTTCCATGAAACTAACAGCTCAAGTGAATTATGGAATAGAAGGATTTCCCACATTAACTATAAATCATTTCCCTATGTGAGCAAGGTGGTAACAGGGTTACCATATCTGAAGATTAATCATGAAGTTACTTGCAAAGGATGTGCAAGTGGAAAGAATATAAAGAACCCCTTTCCGAAAAGTGAAACAAAGGCCAAAGGAACATTAGAACTAATTCACTATGATGTGTTTGGTCCTATGCCCTCTATATCCTTAAGTGGATACGAATATTATGTCACATTTATTGATGACTATTCAAGAAAGACCTGGATATACTCCTTGAAGAACAAGAGTGAATTGTTTGGGAAATTCAAGGAATTCAAAGCCTTTATATAGAACATCTCAGAAAAGAGAATCAAGACATTGAGATCAAATAATGGTGGAGAATACACTTCAAAGTAATTTGAAGCATTCTGTAAGGAGGTAGGAATCGAGAGGGAACTAACCACTCCCTATAATCCCCAATAGAATGGTGTTGCAGAAAGAAAGAATATACCTATTATGGAAGCAGTGAATAACATGATTCATGACCAAGGCCTCCCTATGCATCTATGGGTTCAAGCAGCAAGAACATTTGTATATGTGCAGAATAGATTATCTCACAATGCTCTTGGATTCAAGAATCCTGAAGAGATGTATATAGGAAAGAAACCTGATGTGAGCCATCTCAAGATATTTGGTTTTCCATTATATGTGCATATTCTAAAAGAGAAGACAACCAAATTGGATCCTTTTGGAAAGAAGGGAATATTTGTAGGATACTATGAAGTATCCAAATCCTTCAGGATACATATCTCAGGATTTCATCATATCGAGATTAGTAGGGATGTAACATTTGATGAAGAGACAACTCTTAAGAAATCTAGAAGGTGTTAGCTTGAAGAAGTACATGAAGAGGATGTGCCTCCCAAAAGGATAGAAATTGAACCCTCTCCTGAAATAGTACCATCAGAATTTCATGAAATGCTAGAACGTCAGGAGCCCCCTACTATGGATATCTCTCGAAAGAGAAAACCTAGCTTGGTTAAGAGAAATCATACAAGAAGCATAGAGATACGGAGCTCCAAAAGGATCCACGAGGACCAGAAAAATATCAAAACCATATTCCATTTATGTAGCTTTGATGTGTGATCGTGTAGATCAAGAACTCTCTAGTTATGAGGATGTTGCTCAAAAGAAATAATGGGTTGAAGCAATGATGGAAGAATACCAATTGATCATGATGAATGATGTTTGGGATATAGTTCCCAAACCAGAAAAATAGAGTGTGGTATTTTTGAAATGGATATACAAGATAAAACATGATGTTGATGGAAGTATTGAAAAGTACAAAGAAATATTTGTGGATAGAGGATTCTCTCAGAAATAGGGGATCAATTATGTAGAGGCATTTGCTCCAATATCAAGGTACACTTCCATCAGAACTATCATGGCACTGCCTCCAAGATGAAGTGGCACTTACACTATATGGATGTAAAGACATCCTTCTTTTATGGTGTGATTGAGGAAGAGGTTTACATCGAATAGTCACAAGGATTTGAAGTCAGGGACAAAGCGACTCATATATGAAAGTTGAAAAAGGATATGCATGGACTAAAGTAAGCTCCTAGAGCTTGGTATGGCAAAATAGATAGCTTCTTAACAAGCATGGGATTTTCCAAGAGTAAAGTTGATCCTAACATTTATATGAATATTATGGATGATGAACCAATCATACTATTGTTGTATGTGGATGATATATTTCTAACTAGAAATGAGAAACAGATCAAGGATTGCAAGAAGAATCTAGCTAAAGAATTCGAGATGAAATATCTTGGTTTGATGCATTATTTCCTAAGGGTTGGAAGAGTGGAAGATCCCAGAAGGAATCTTTCTGAATCAGGGAAATTATGCAGTAGAAATATTGAAAATATTTGATATGTTGGATTGTAAATCCATGGCCACACCCATGGACACCAACTTGAAACTGTTGTCTGATGAGACATGAGAGTTAGTGGATATGACTCAGTACAAACAAATTATTGGGTCATTGATGTATATGATGAATACAAGGGAAAATATATGTTTTTATGTGAACACATTAAGTCAGTATCTAGTTAAACCTAGACGGATTCACCTGATAGTTGTAAAACATGTGATGAGGTACCTTAAAGGTATGATATATTTGGAACTCTACTATGGGAGAGATCATGACTATAGATTGTATGGATATATGGATTCAGATTGGGAAGGAAGTGTTGCAGACAAGAAGAGCACCTCAGGTGGATGTTATTTTCTGGGATCTGCCATCATCTCATGCTTTAGTAAGAAACAGTCCAGTGTTGCTCTCAGTATAGCTGAAGCAGAGTACATTACATCTTGCTCTGCTTGTTGTGAAGCAATATGGCTTCGAAAGGTGTATGTCATGATTATTTGACATGGAGTTGGATACCACAGTAATTCTCTCTGACATCCAAAGTTGTACAAATATGACAGAGAATCTAGTGTTCCATGATAAATCAAAGCACATAGAAATTCGATATTTTTATATAAGGGATATGGTACAAAAGGAAGCTATAAATATCCAGTATGTGAGTACCGATGAGCAAGTTGTCGGTGTACTGACCAAGCCTCTATCTTGAGTGAAGTGTGAATATTTGTGTGAAAATATTGGTGTAGTTTGAAAAGACTTTCCTCGCAAGGAGGAATAGTGATGGGACTACATATGATGAATATATGGACCTTATTCGAAAAGGAGGAACAAGTCAAAGATATGGCATCTCCTCAGAAAGGAAAAATAGGTCAAAGACACTGAACCCTTCTCAGACAAAGGGGGAATAGGTTGATAGTATGGATCCTCCTAGGAAAGGGGGAGTGATCATGATACTGACATTGATGATGGATGATAGTGATCCTCTCTTGAGAAAGGTAGGTATAACACTTTGTGCATGAGAGTGGTCCTTACTAGTTAATATGGCCCTACAGATGTAACTCTCACATGGATATTAACCACATTCAGTTGTGGATACCGTAGAATAACACTCACTCAGGAGTGGTCCTAACCTTTTTGCTATGGATTCTCTATGATGATTTCTCGTGGACGAGAGGAGTGACATTTCGTATGCATTCGATATATTCTCTACATACAATACTCTTGTATAGAGAGTATGCCTACATTCATATGTAGACACCATAGAATAACACTCTCTTGGAAATGGTCCTAACCTATGTGGTATGGATTCTCTCTTATGAGTCCTCAAAGATGTCATAGTATAACACTCACTTGGGAGTGGTCTTAACCTGTGTGGTATGGATCTTCTATGTTGGGCCGACATTTTGAATGTGGTTGAGATCTTCTTTGAAGATAATACTCTTAAGTTGGGTTGACATGATTAAGCTGTTGGACAACTAATTCAGAATCTATGTAAACCTTAATCTCTCTTACATAACTAGCTAGGGCTTCCGTCAACAATCCAATCACCTTATGATATTGGGCCATATTGTTGGTGGAAGGACCCAAACAAACACCCCCTGAACTCACTAGATCACCTGTAGGAGAGTATAGTACCCAAGATGTTGATGCAAGATTCAATGTATAACGATTAGCACCATCAGGGAAACCCATAAAGGTATCCATCTATCCATTTAGACATAACGTATACATAAGCATGGTTTGAAATACACATCTTGGATTACGCAAGAGACCACACTTTTCAAAAATAAAACAAATGGCAAATTATAAACAATATTTATAAAGAACCTATGTTAGATTACCTAGGCATAGTATCTTTTCAGGTAGATCCTGTTGCGGGGCTCACCCAAGGGTATCCCATCATGATCTACTAAATTGTATGCACCTTTTTCTAAAACGCGACTAATAATGTAGATCCCAATGCCATATAGATTCAAATTTCCATGCCCCCAGGTTATCATGTTTTTGGTCATAAGTCAAGACCAAATATCCTTCATCGAAGGAGCGGGGCTGAATGGTTCTTTCATATTGAGCTTTCATCTGCCATCGGTGTGCCTTATTTGCTAAGGCAGCATCGTGGTGAGTTTGATCTAATTTGTTTAGATACAAAAATCGTTCCTCTTCTATCGTGGTATTATGCAGAAGTTCTATAGCGAGTTTTAGAGAAGGGATCTCGCACTCTATCGGGAGAGTTTCTTCCAACCTGTATACTAACTGAAAAGGCATGAAACTGGTGGTAGTTTTCATAGTAGTCCTATAGGCCCATAGTGTAGAAAATAATTGCAAGTACCAGTTTGATTTGGCCTACCCTACCATACGTTGAAGTATAGTCTTTAATACTTTGTTAATTGCTTCGACTTGGCCATTTCCCTGAGGGTAGTAGCGCGTAGAGTTGTCATGAAGAAACCCTAACTTTGCACTAAGGTCTTCCATCATCTTGTTCTGAAAGTGTGACCCGCGATCGGTCACAATGGCCCTAGGAATCCCAAACCTAGCGGTGATATGGTTAAACATGAATAATGCAGTTATTTTCCTATATTTGGCATATGTGCGCATAGCCTCAGCCCATTTTGTGAAATAATCCACAGCCACAATTATGTAGCCATGCCCCCCGGCTGAGGTAGGTCTACAATGCACGAATTCTATGCCCCATTTTGCAAAAGGGCCAAGTGCTACGATAGGATGGAGCGGAGTGAGATGGGTACACTTTTTGGTAGTAAACATTTGACATGGTGGGAATTTCTTGACCGTTTCAATGCAATCTTTGAAAATTAAGGGCCAAAAATACCATGCACGCAAGATTTTCTGGGCAGTAGCCAACCCAGAGAGATGACCGCCCAAAGCTCCAGCATGGCAATCATTCGGGATGATTTCAAATTCATCATGAGTGAGATAACATCATAAAATAGAATCAACACCACACCAGTATAGGGTATCATTTAAAATGAGATAGTATTTAGCTTGGTAGCGGATTCGACGACGTTGATCACGAGTGGTGGCGGGATGATATCGTAAGGTTTGGAGATACAAAATGATGTCTCCATACCAAGGATCATTCGTACTAATGAGAAACAAAGATTCACCAAGTAATGAATCAACGGGCTCTGTATTCTTCGTAATACGGGGAAGGCCACATATGAGCTTTGCAAAGACAAGAGACTTCTTTAAAGTAGTTTTAGCAAACTCTAACTCAAATTCTTGGAGTATAACAATCTATCGTGAGTATTTTCCCTCAAGTACCTGACATGTCAAAACGTAGTACAAAGGGTTAGAGTGAGCATAAATAGTAGTAGTTTGGAGCAACATATAGTGACAAAACTTCTGGACCGTGATGACCGTGGCCAGAGCAAGCTTCTCCACATGTGAGTATCGAGTTCCAAAATCTAGTAGACTCTTATTGTTATAATAAATCACATGTTCTTGGTCGTGTTCATCTGTTTGAACAAGGACCATGCCTATAGTAGACAAAGATGCATCTACATACAAAGAATAGTCCCTCGTGTAATCAGGTGGCTGCAACATAGGTGCATGGGTAAGTGCATGTTTGAGGTTATCAAACGCACGTTGTGTGAAATCATCCAAGACAAAAGGTGTATAATTTTTAAGAAACCTCATGAAACCATGTCCTTTCTACATAATTGCAGACAAAACAACATAAAACGTTTGCCTTCCCTTACAAACTTTGGAGTTCAATTACGTTTGTTAGAGCAGGTAGGGCCAAAATAGCTTTGATATTCAAAGGATTGATACGAATGCCATCTTTAGAGACAATGAAACCGATAAGTCTTCCAGTTTCATTACAAAAAACACATTTGTGGGGGTTTGGACGGATGTTGAAAAGACAACATTGGAGAAATATAGCTCTCAGATGGTCAACCTGAATATCACGCTGCTTAGAATGCACAGGAAATTCATCAAGATAGGGTTCCACAAGATGTTTTATATCATGAAAAGCATATGACATGGCGCGTTGGAATGTAGTGCCAGCATTTTTCAATCCAAATTTGCGATAGGAAAAGGTTCCCCATGGGAGAATAAAGGTTTTCTTATGTTGGTATGACGTGAGAATTTCAATCTGATTGTAGCCAGAAAATCCATCCATAAATGAAAAGATGACACTTTCGGCACAGTTATCAATTATCTGATCGATATATGGAGTGGGGAAATTGTCTTTTGGACAAGACCTATTTAAGTCCCTAAAGTTGATGCAAAACCTAATAGTACCATGATTTTTGTTCACATGGACTATGTTGGACACCCATTCAGTTAAATGCATAGGGTAAATGAAACTAACCTTCAGAAGTTTTTCAACTTCTTCCTTAATAGTTGCTGCTTTCCGTGGATGGACTTCTTGTAATTTCTGGTGGACGAGCTTGGCACCAAGGTAAGTTTTGATCTCATGAACAACAATGGAGGGACCAATCCCTACAATTTCTTTGTATGTCCAAGTGAATACATCTCGAAACTTTTTGAATAAGGCCGTATATGATTGAATCTCGGAGGATGAAGAATTCTAGCCTATATGAATGTTCTCTGAAACACCTGGTTTCACTGATATGTCTAAGGGAATGGTTTTAGTAATATTGCAGATATTTCCTTCAGATTTAACACCACGAGTGAGAATCGAAGACTGAGGATCCGTGACTATATCAGATGAAACATCGGAGGTGAAGTTCTCTTCTACCATATGGCAAGGGGGAAGGAAAGAAGATTGATGATGATAATATTCCCAAGGCATCTCCTCTAGCAACATAAATTCGATAATATATTCATCTGTAGGAAGTGTATGTGAAAGGTAATCTAGAGATGGGGGGGTTGTCTAGCCAATATGGCATGTGATAACGATCTGAGGCCATCAACAAATGATCGTTGATGGTAGGGTCACTAGTGGATTGTATTGCATTATAAACTTCTTCAAAAAGGGTAAAAGATGTTGATTCATCAGCAATCAATTTTCCTTTGTCTAGGTTAGAAATAATATTAATGGATGCATTGTGCAAAGTAGGAGGAGGATTTGACAATGGAAATACTCCCATGAGTGAAGAGTCTTTGATAAGACATACTCCTATATCCTGATATTGTGGGGTATTTAGAAGTGGAATGCTATTTACATCATTGGAAATAGCACTAGTTGTAATGAAATCTAATTGATCTATGGTGAAAACCCATCCTTGGAATGGGAACTGGACGATCCAAAAAATTGTCGATGCTACAGCTTGCATAGAATAAAACCAGTTCTAACCTAGGATTAGGTTGTAATACAAAGGAGCATCAACAACCCCAATATGAATGGAAACTGATTTTCCCCCAAGCTCGACCTGGAGAGCAGGAATTAATCCATAGGGTTGAAAACCACGACCATCAAAAGTCTTGAGAGTGGTAGGGGATCAATTGACCTCATAAGAACCAATGGATCTCCAACAAGATAGAGACATGACCGAAGTAGAGGATCCCTCGGAAGAAGCAACAGGAGAGGGTGTAGTTTTGGAAGGTAGTGTTGGTTGATTTGTTGATGTGGCAAGTTGATTTTTCTTCTTGGAATACTTTGTCGCCGTTTGTGTTTGAACTGAACCAAGTATGCCATCAGCAGGTGGTTCACTCGCGGGTCTAGCAGGATCATTTCTAGGTCAAGGAGCATGAGGAATCAAATCATATAAAGTACTTGACTAGGAATAGACCAATTCAAGGTATTGAGCACGTCTAATATCTTTCTCCTCTGTGACAGCGCCTCCCATGGAAACATATCTAGCAATGGGTGGTGCCTCCCTAATATGGTTGCCAATTTTGTTGTTACGAATTATGCAATCGGTGCGGACATCGTTTGTTCCTCTGCCTTATAAGTCACAAGCACAGAAAAAAAAAAGACACAGTAGTATATCCTTTCCTTCCGTAATCAAATTAAACAACATGAAATAAAATATACCTCAGACCTACATCTCTTTGTCTTTGCTCCAAAATCCCTTGCAATGGTTCAACACCTGCAAAACAGATCAAGAGACAAACAAACAAGATGAGAGAATCATGATAGATTAATTACTTATATTAGTGATCAAGGAGTCTGATAATATTCAACTGAAATTAAAAACACATCAAATATAGGAAATGGGAACACTATTGTATAAAAAATAAGAGGATAAAGTTACAACCAAGCCTTGATGTTGATGGCTTCAACCTCAACAAGATATCTACAATTCTCCACAACTATGAACATCTCTTCAAATGCAAGCCAAATCTAACTTACCTCTAATCCAGAATTCAATCCAACAACACAAGGATACTTTATTTTTTGGCCTCCCCCACTCACATCATGAAGGCTTCATTTATATGCCCAAAACAGATAAGATTGACATGGAAATGGATAGGAGGTGATCCTATCAAGTAAGGGAGGCGAATGCCACCTCTCCTAAGAAAATAGGAACTGACTCCACAGAGGCTTTTGCACAGAAGCTTCTAGAACCTTCTTTTTCCTTTATTTGGCCTATAGGTGCACTGAGTAGAAGAGGTAAAGGAATTGACCTAATTTATTTCCAAAGGAAAGGCAGGTCGGCACTCCCTGCTCCACTAGTGAAGGCTCCATCGACGCTCTGTGCAAAAAAGGTAAAGGGTTCATCCCTCCAAGATATGGAAAAAATATCTAACCAAGGTGTCTCATGTTAGGGTTTATGAAAGGCTAAAAGGCATGTGGAATTTCCAG
This sequence comes from Pseudotsuga menziesii, assembly GCA_001517045.1. Taxonomy (NCBI): domain Eukaryota; kingdom Viridiplantae; phylum Streptophyta; class Pinopsida; order Pinales; family Pinaceae; genus Pseudotsuga; species Pseudotsuga menziesii. The sequence goes on along the minus strand of LPNX010746737.1, from coordinate 897,130 downwards.
GTGCAACAGAATTCCCCCCAAAGTATGAAGCTAGAAGGAGTGATAGATGAAATAGTTTGCAAGATATCCATCTGGTATAGATGCAATGAGAGATATGCTCATAACTGACATAGGACCAGTAATTGACTTACCCAACTCAATCATGGCTACGGACCAATACACTGCATATCCATGATGATGACCATGTCATGGCTACCAATAATACACTGTAGATCCATGAAATACTAATGTAAGAGGTAGGACATTGCTACAAAACATACAAAGTATATCCATGTCATCTAACCTCAAAATACGAAACACAACCACCAAGCATACAATGTGGATCTGTGTCAGGATTCAAACTAATCTCCAAACACAACCTGAGCATAAGAATCCATAGTGATGAATCCCAACTACTCAGGGTCTTCATTCCGATCCTCAATTGATACGATTCTAACCATGTGAATATATTGTCCTGACATCGAACATGGCAGGAACCACTTGATTACCAGTCATTGATGTAAACTTTTATCAAGTGCGAGGGAAACCATCATTAATGTCAATGATCCCCAAGGTATATAAGTACATTCTTCCAAGTGTGAATAGATGTTTTGAAGTTGAACACTTGATATAATATTTCAATCAGAGGTCATTGATGAAAACCTACTGTCAAAATCTAGTAAACCTCCCATTGAGGCAAGTAGCCTTCAAGGTAATTGACTAGGTTTCTAGGTCTAATTCTTGGATAATGATATGAAGTCAGCAGGAATAAACTTTTCATAGGAGGGCCATGATGATTCCCACATCAGTGACATGAATCAAGGAACAAGATTTGTTTTGAAGTGATGAAATTGACTCAGATATGACTAAGTTTATGGATAGGTATAGTTACCGATGAGCTATTTTTTAGAAGAGATAACCTTTGAACAATTTGTGGCACAACCAATGACTTGGAAGCATTACCTTGACTAGATCAGAACTAGGTGTAATGCAAGGAATATGAAAAATCATTCTTTGAATTGACTCAAAGGATTCAAGTGACTCACGAAATTGGATCAACTCGAAGACAACCTAAATACCCAACTGTTAATGGATGCAAATGCACATAGGTGCCATGTTCAAAGGTGGACTATAGACTTCCATAAATACAATTGAAAAGATATTCCCCTTTCCCTTAATTTCCCCATCATGATTGATGATTTCATCTTTTCTTTTCAACGATCTAGAAGAGGGTAACAAACACTCAATACAGCTTGTCCTTCGGACAAGTCCAAACTCATATGTTTTATGAACCTGAGGAAGGAGGGGTTCATTCCAAAATAGGGTCTTTCATCGTTTGATTTTTTTATGAAAGTGAACTCAGCATCATTCATATTTAGAGAGTCTAAATGAAGACACGAGGAGACTCCACGAGGGTTCCTTTTTTGTAAAATAGTCCTAGTCGATCTGAAAAGGAGATAACCTACCACCAACTAGTCGACCGTTCTGATCCTTTTACAAGCGTGAGCGTAACAATTTCGCTTGGAAATATTTTTCTATTTTTAGGAAGACTGAAAAGATCTTAAATATAACTCTGTAACGGGTTTCCTTTTTCATAATCCACTTTTAACAAGTCTGAAAAAGAGAAAAACTATACTCAACACTATTTTACTGTCGTTTTAACAAGCATGTGAAAAGTGCACAAAGACGCTCGGTACTTTTTCAATTTCACTCAAAGCCTAAAAAATACTAAAAGAGCTTGTATCATAGCCATGAACCAAAGTTTGACCTCAAAGCTCAAAAACACATTGAAAACCAACTTCATCAAAACTATATAAAGTCAATAGTATAAAACCCACTTTGATCAAATAATTTTGGACTTCAAAATAATTAAATTATAATGAAATAGTGAAAACTTCAAAAATTTCTATAAATAGAAAGGGATAGTAAGAATTTTTTACCATTTTATTTTACCATTGTGAGAGTTTTGGTAGTTAGAGTGAAAGAGAAAGGCTACCACCGGTGATTTGGCAAGTGTCTCCATCCATTGCTTCTCAATCTTCTTGGAAGAGGTAGATCTTTCAACCATTTCCATTTCATGCTCATAATGATTTTTATTAGTTTTTAAACAATAATAGAAGGTTTTTAATTGTGTATAGGAGATTTTCTACGGATTTTTAGGGGTTTTTATTGTTTTCCTTGGTTAAAATGTGGGCTATGGAGGCCTTTTATTTTTTCGGGCCGTGGGCACGACAGTGCTCTGTCGTGCTGGGAAAAATGCGTCGTAGGTGCTCTGTCCACAACTGTCAATTCTTTTGCATATGTTGGGCCTGCAGTGCCTTCCCTTGTTGCGGACAGAGCACATACGAAGTCTCTTCCTCTGCCAACACGGAGCGTCGAGGCTCATGAAAAATCAATTTCCTTCTATGTTGTTTTAAAAATGTTTTTTATGCTTTCCTTTTGGTCATGACGTGGTTATTGATCAATATATTTGTGTGCTTTGTAGGTGCAATATAGTTTTTACATCATGGTCATTTGGAAAGAATGAGAGCATGAGACGGAAGATTCAAAGTCATCAGTGATCCAACCACCATAGAGGCCTTACTAAACTGCGAGCTGCTGAAATACTTTAGGGTGTTAGGCATGAAGGCATATATCCGCTTACTAGAGTATATCATAGATATGTGGGATCCCGAGAAGAATCACTTTTTGGTTGTGACCCATGCCTTGACTATAGATATCAAGGATATCTACTTCTTGACTGGTTTGTCATAGAGAGGTAGACCAGTAGTCTTATCCAGCACATGAGGAGGAGAGCTCTCCCTAAAGGATTTGATAGACCAACATTGTGCACTGGGTATGCAGTATCATTCTGGGAAACTACGCATCCAGAGTATAGTGGATCATCCCTTGAGGATGGTGGTCTATACCATTCGTAAGGTGGTTGGTACTAGGTCTGCTCATTTGACTACAAGGTCACACATATTGTATGCCCTAGATTGCATGGAGCCCACAATCTTCAACTGGTGTGAAGGCATGTTGGTAAATCTGAAGACACAATTGAACAAGTGTAAGTGGGGAACACTTAAGCAGTTCGGCTATGGAGCAATGGTAGTATATTTTATTCTGCAAAGAGTGCCCCACATGAGGCCTTAGGTGCCTATGAGAAAGCTAGACCTTAAGGATCCTAGGATGCTCAGTTGGGTTTTAGTTATGGCCTGCCATGGAGGCAGAGGACCCAAAGTTCTCTATGGATCAGCCTTTTTCCGCTGGCTAAGGGGCCAGCTACTCATGATAGAGGACTATGCCTATGAGGGGGTAGACTTCCAGGATGACGCAAAGCTTGTGTTGTTGATGTATTTGTAACTTCGGAATGTATTCACTTGTATATTTCATATATTGTATTTCATTGGTCCCCAATGTTCCTATCGTGAGAATCATTAATGTAATCAAGTCATGTAAAGTCATAATTATTAACCCTCTTTGTTGATCGGAGCGAAAATTCCCCACATTTGTGGGGAACTAGCGTTATTAGACTCTCCTAGAGAAGTCAGCCCTGTTAAGTTATTGTCAAATAGGAAACTAGTATAAATAGAGATTGAGCCTCTCTATTTGAGACACACACTCACCCAGCTAAAGTGCATAGGTGAGAGAGAAGAAGCTCGCTCAAGTGAGAGAGAGAGAAAATTTGTTAGAGATCATCTTTCTGTCTTTGGGTTTTATTGCTACCATTGGTACTCATTCTATCTCTGAGGAAGTTACGGGGTTTTCTCCTTTATGGTTTCCCCAAGGAAAATATTTATGTCTATTGTCTCTTGTGATTGATTGTTGTGCATGTTATTCTCTCAAATAAGATCTTAAAATCATATTGTCTAATTGATAAAAATCTAACACTGTATTAGAGCTAACCTAAGAAGAAGAAACTATGCAGCTGCGGAAGCTAGGGCTTCCTACTTTTTGGGTCTCTCTCCACAATCCATCAACAAAAGGAGGCTAGGATGACTCTCCATTGAAGGGTGCATCTTTTTGTCGAAGTAGGATCTGATTCTGAGCACTTTCAGTTTTTGACCTACCATTGCATCGGGAAATTAGGGCTTTTCACTGAAAAGGAATTTTTTAGTGAGCCCGGCATAGGTTTACTCTCCTCCTCAAAATCAAATTTTAGAGACAAAAATCAAGGTTTTTGGTTGGGTAGAACTCTATGAAATTCAAACCCTAATTTTCCCTCGAACCAGAAAACTAACACTGTAGAAGATCATCTCTAGATCCATTTTTCATCTTCTCAAATTGGTAAGATCTAAATCTTTTGTATTTCCATTTGAGGTTCTTAGTTAATATGTCTCATCACACCAAGATTGTTGAAAAGCTTGAGGGAGCTGATAACTTCCGAGCATGGAAGTATAGGATCTCACTAGTTCTTGAAGAAAATGAATTGGACTCCTACATCAGTAGAGAGGTTCTAGTTCCAGAGGGAGATGAGGCTAAGTCCTTACACAAGAAGAACTTGTTCAATTCCAAGAGGATTATTTCTGATTCAATCAAGGATCATCACATACCACAGGTGTCCTCCCTAAAGACACCTAAAGAGATGTTTGAAGCCTTGACCAAGATATTTGAAGGAAAGAACATAAATCAGAAGATGACCTTGAGGAACCAGTTGAAGAATGCGAAGATCTATAATCCGGAGACCATAAAATCATACTTTACAAGGGTCTCCCATATCAAAGAACAACTTGAAGCAGTGGATGAAGAAGTGGAGAATGCAGAAATTGTGATGACCACCTTGAATGGTCTCCCTAGATCATGGGACTCTTTCATTCAAGGGATTTGTGCTAGAAGAAATCTATTCACCTTCAGTACACCGTGGGAAGAATGATCACAAGAAGAAGCTCGAATAGTATCCCGAGAAGAAAATATGGGAAGTGAAGATCAAGATATTACAGTACACTCCAAGAAAAGAAGAAGGGACTATCATCATCCCAAAGGTAAGCATTCTCACCAGAAAGATAACCTAGAAGATATAACAGAGATCTATCTAAATACAGGTGCTATACATGTGATGAAATAGGGCACTTTTCCAAAGAGTGTCCTAGAAATAAGAGTAACTCTCATAAGAATAAGGGAAACAAGAGAAGACATCATGCTCATATTGCAGAGGATGATGAACCTTCCATAAAGAGAATCAAACAAGAAAGTGATTATTCTTCAAGTGATGAAGAATATGTTCTGATTTCTGCCCTCATGGGAACTGTCACACATGGAAGCAATGATTGGCTTATGGATAGTGGGGCTTCCAAGCATATGAAGGGATTCAAAGAATCCTTGGTTAAACTATCCGAACATGAGTCACCTCACAAGGTAAAACTTGGGGATGACTACCAATATCCAATAAAAGGTAGTGGTGAATCCTCCTATAAGCTAGACTCTAGAAATTATATGAAGATGAAGGATGCCTTGTTTGAAACAGGACTAAAGAAGAACCTCCTATCCATCTCTGCATTAGATGCAAAAGGCATGAGGGTTGCATTTGTAGATGGTTAAGTCCTTATGTGGCCAAAGGGAAAGACTATATATGATGCAATAGTGATTGGAGAGCAAGAGGGAGGATTATACAAGCTAAAGGGCCAACTAGAATAAGCCTTGGTCCATGACTCAATAGAGCCAAATGAACTTTGGCATCAAAGGCTTGCACATGTTCACTATAAGGCACTACCACTTGCAAGCAAAGTTGTTGAAGGTTTTCCAAAAATACATGCAAAGAATGAAGGTGTTTTCAAAGGATGTGCAAAAGGAAAGAACACAAAGAAGTCATTTCCAAGTAGCGAGAGGAAGGCAAAAGGAATCTTGGAAATCATCCACTCCGATGTATGTGGTTTGATGTCATCCATTTCATTGAGTGGGTATGTATACTATGTTTCTTTCATTGATGATTTTTCTAGGAAGACATGGATATACTTCTTGAAGAAAAAAGATGAAGTATTCATAAAGTTCAAAGAATTCAAATTCTTGATCAAGAACCACACAGAAAAGAAAATCAAGACCTTTCGATCAGACAATGGCGAAGAATTCACATCAAATGAATTCAAAGAATTATGCAGAGATTCGTGGATTAAGAGGGAGTTGAACACTCCATATAATCCACAATAGCATGGGGTTGCAGAAAGGAATAATAAAATGATTATGGAAGCTACAAGGGAAATGCTTCATGATCAAGATATTCCCATGCATCTATGGGCAAAAGCTACTAGAACAGTTGTGTATGTACATAACCATACTCCACATAGAGTACTCAAGAACAAGACACCTGAAGAAGTATTCTCTGGAAAGAAACCAGAAGTCAGTCATCTCAGAATATTTGGATGTCCTGTGTACATACACATTTCGAAAGAAAAGATGACAAAATTAGATCCTTCGGGAAAGAAGGGTATATAATTTGTGGGATATAGTGAAAGCTCAAAGGCTTACAGAATATACTTCCTAGGATTCAAGAAGATCAACATCAGCAGAGATGTAACATTTGACGAAGACTCAGCTTACTACAAATACAGAAAGAGACATGTTGAATACCCTAAAGAAACAGAAGTACCCAAGATTCAAGATACAACTATGAACGAGGAAACTTAAGAAGAAGATCGAGAAATAGAAGAACCCCAGGAACTTGTAGATCCACCCCAAGAGAATAATCCTCACAAGAGGAAACCTGCATGGGTAAAAGAGGTTATCTAAGGTGCAGAAAGATATGGGCCTCCAGAAGAAATGCGCAAAGAGTGGAACACAAAGAGTGGAAAAGAACTAGGTCATACTCCGGTTATGTATCCCTATTATGTGACATGATTAATAAAGAACCTTCCAACTATGAAGAAGTGACAGAGAAGAAAGAATGGAAGGATGCTATGATCGAGGAGTATCAGCTGATCATGAAGAATGATGTCTAGGATGTTGTCCCAATACCAGAGGGGAAGTCTGTTGTTACTTCCAAGTGGATATACAAGATCAAGCATACTGCAGATGGAAACATAGAGAAATATAAAGCAAGATTTGTGGCTCATGGATTCTCCCAGAAAGAAGGAATAGATTATGAAGAAAATTTTGCACATGTAGCCGGATACACTTCCATCAGATCAGTACTTTATCTGGCAATGAAATGGAAGATACACCAGATGGATGTCAAGACTGCTTTCTTGAATGGTGTAGTGGAAGCGGAAGTGTATGTGGAGAAGCCACTCGGTTTTGAGACACATGACAGGGAAACTCATGTGTGTAAATTGAAGAAATCCCTGTACAGTTTGAAACAAGCACCCAGGACATGGTACAGCAGGATTGACAGCTTCCTGACTATTTTAGGCTTTACCAAGAGTAAATCGGATTCCAACCTTTACTACAAGGTTGAAGAAGGGAACCCAGTGATACTCCTACTGTATGTAGATGACCTATTTGTAACAGGTGAGGATGGGTTGATTGCTGATACAAATAGGAATCTTGCTACAGAATTCAAGATAAAGGACTTGAGTATGATACACTACTTTCTAGGCATGGAGGTGTGGCAGAATGCATAAGGAATCTCCCTGGGACAAGGGAATTATGCAGTAGATATCCTGAAGAGGTTTAGGGTGATGGACTGCAAGCCCATGACCACACCTATGGCATCGAACCTAAAGCTATTGAATGATGCTTCATCAGATTCGGTTGATGCTATGATGTATCATCATATGATTGGGTCCTTGATGTACCTAACGAACATGAGACTAGATATTTTCTTTGTTGTGAACACATTGAGCCAGTTCCTGAGAGATATGAAACATGTTCACTTGATTGCTGCAAATCACATTCTGAGGTACCTAAAGGGTACAGTTGATTATGGGCTCAAGTATGAGGTGAATCAGAAGATTAACCTGGAAGGTTATGTTGATTCAAATTGGATAGGAAGTTCCATTGATAGGAAGAGAACTTCAAGGTGCTACTTCAGTATGGGATCAGGTGTGATCTCTCGGTTCAGCAGGAAGCAGTCCTACGTGGCACTGAGTACATCCGAAGCAGATTATGTCGCAGCTTGTTCGGCTAGTTGTGAGGTAGTGTGGCTAAGGAAGCTACTATCGAATTTGTTTGATCTCCAGTTGGATGCTACTTTTATATATTGTGACAACCAGAGTTGTGTGAAGTTGTTGGAGAACCTAGTGTTCCATGACAAGTCGAAGCTTATCGAGATCAAATACCACTATATCAGGGATATGGTGTAGAGAGGAGCAATGAAGCTCCAGTATGTTGTGACGAATGAGCAAATAGCTGATGTGTTGACCAAGCCATTGGCCAGAATGAAGTTTGAGTACTTCAAGGACAAGCTTGGTGTTCTCTAGATTGAGGTTTATTCCAAGGGGAAGTGATGACTATGTGTTCCTTTTTGACATAGTGGTAGGATTGGTTCCTCCCATGGTTAGATGTAAGTGCAGAGCCCTTCTGACATGGATGTGGGATGTGTTCCCCACATGGTCAGATGTAAGTGCAGATCCATTCTGAAATGGATGCGGGATATGTTCTCCACATGGTCATATGTAAGTGCAGATCCCTTCTGACATGGATGCGGTATGTGTTCCCCACATGGTCAAATGTAAGTGTAGATCCCTTCTAACATGGATGCTAGTTTTGTTCCCCACATGGTCAGATGTAAGTGCATATCCCTTCTGACATGGATGCGGGATGTGTTCCCCACATGGTCAAATGTAAGTGCATATCCATTCTGACATGGATGCAGGATGTGTTCACCACATGGTTAGATGTAAGTGCAGAGCTCTTCTGACATGTATGCGAGATGTGTTCCCCAAATGGTCAGATGTAAGTGCATAGCCCTTCTGACATGGATGTGGGATGTGTTCCCCACATGTCCATATGTAAGTGCAAAGCCCTTTTGACATGGATGCGGAATGTGTTCCCCACATGATCAGATGTAAGTGCAGAGCCCTTCTGACATGGATGTGGGATGTGTTCCCCACATGGTCAGATGTAAGTGTAGAGCCCGTATGACATGGATACGGGATGTGTTCCCCAAATGGTCAGATGTAAGTGCAGAGACCTTCTAACATGGTTGCGGGATGTGTTCCCCACATGGTCAGATATAAGTGCTGAAGAAGATGAAGACCTACATGGAGGCTATGCCTAATACCAGCATGAAAAAGTGTTGGCTCTGTAGAACTTCTTGTGACGAGTAGAATTGAGAGATAGCACCATTTGATCGAGATAGCGGAAGAAGTGATGATGATGATGATCCAGCTTTGATGATGATCTAGTGATGATCCAACTTTGATGATGATCCAGCTTTGATGATGATCTAGTGATGATCTAGAGAAGAAGACTTGTGCTGATGAATTGTGTCAATAGAATACCTTCCTAGTTAAGAGGGATTGTTGATGTATTTGTAACTTCAAAATGTATTCCCCTGTATATTTCATATATTGTATTTCATTGGTCCCCAATGTTCCTATCAGGAGAATCATTAATGTAATCAAGTCATGTAAATTCATAGTTATTAACAATCCTTGTTGATCGGAGGGAAAATTCCCCACAGTTGTGGGGCACTAGGGTTATTATACTCTCCTAGAGAAGTCGGCCCTGGTAGTTTATTGTCAAGTCAAAAACTAGTATTAATAGAGAGTGAGCCTCTCTATTTGAGACACACACTCACCCAGCTATAGCGCATAGGTCAGAGAGAACAAGATCGCTCAAGTGAGAGAGAGAGAAAAACTATTGGAGATCATCTTTCTATCTTTGGGTTTTACTGCTACCATTGGTGCTCATTCTATCTCTTAGGAAGTTGAGGGGTTTTCTCCTTTATGGTTTCCTCAAGGAAAATATTTGTGTCTATTATCTCTTTTGATTGATTATTGTGTGTTTTATTCTCTTAGATAAGATCCTAAGATCATATTGTCTAATTGATAAAAATCTAACATGTGCTACCTGAGGGGGAGGAGTGGAACGACCAAGGTAAGGAAAATACTATCCACCATGTTTTCAATTTTTCAAGTTTATTTTATTTTTATTTTGTAATACTGAGATAAGATAAAAATGGTTTTTATACAGATATTGGACCAGTACACCCAGTGGTATGTCACCTATTTTGAGGCAGGAAGGGACCAGGGAGATTGTGGCTTATCGCTCCGAGGCACATGAGGAGCTCAGAGATTTGGAGGAGAACCTGCAGCACTTGACTGTAGGAATTCCAGATGTGACCACCAATTACCCACCTAGACGTTACCAACACCATACTGCAGAGGTCTATGGATGCTTTTCCAAGCTACTCCGTAGAGTGGCCCAAGCTATTATATGCTATCACGAGCACCGCCAGGAGAATGACTAGTCTACAGGGATTTTCCTTTTTTGTATATGCATACTGAAAGATTTGAGGCTTCATATTTTTCCACCCTATATATATATATATATATATATATATATATATATATATTGAACTTGTTACAGTCCTGAACTTTGAGGGAACTGAAATCTTGATGCTTTGTATCTCAATTTTACAGTTTTATATATATGGCAATATTTTATATTTACAGATGTGTGTATGAAAATGTGATGTGTGAAATGAATACCTACTTATGAATTTACATGCATGTGATCTACGTCACAAATGAAATTTTCATTATGATCAATAAACCAATCTAATACATAATTAGCTAGGGAATCTGCTACAGCATTTAAATTTCCTGGAACATGTTCATATGTGACATGCTCAAAATATCTTTCTAACAGTCTAACCCTTCAGAATGTTTGAAGAAATAGATGGTTTCAGATGGTATAGACATGATTAAGTTGTTGGACAACTAATTCAGAATCTAGGTAAACCCTAATCTCTCTTACATCACTAGCTATGAATTCCATCAACAATCCAATCATCAAATGAGATTCGGCCAGATTGTTGGTGGAAAGACCCAAACAAACACCCCCTGAACTCACCAAATCACCTCTAGGAGAGTACAGTAACCATGCTGTTGATGCAAGATTCAATGTATAATGATTAGCACCATCATAGAAACCAGTAAAGGTATGCATATATCCATTTAAACATAAGGTATACATAAATAAGGTTTGAAAGACACATCTCGTATTATGCAAGAGACCACACTTTTCAAAAATAAAACACATAGAAAATTATAAACAATATTTACAAAGAACCTATGCTAGATGACCTAGGCATAGTATCTTTTCAGGTATATCCCATTACGGGGCTCACCCAAGGGTATCCCGTCATAATCTACTAACTCATATGCACCTTTTTCTAAAACGTAACTGATAATGTAGGGCCCATGCCACATAGATTCAAATTTCCCTGCCCCCCAGCTTATCATGTTTTTGGTCATAACTCAAGACCAAATATCCTTCATCAAAAGAGCAGGGCTGAACGGTTATGTCATATTGAGCTTTCATCCACCATTGGTGTGCCTCATTCGCTAAGGAAGCATCACAGTGAGTTTTATCTAGTTTTTTTATATACATGAATCGTTCATCTTCTATCGTGGTATTAGGAAGAAGTTCTATAGCGAGTTTTAGAGAAGGGATATCGCATTCTATCAAGAGAGTTGCTTCCAACCCGTATACTAACTGAAAAGGCATGAAACCGGTGAAAGTTTTCACAGTAGTCCTATAGGCCCATAGTGTCTAAAATAATTGCAAGTGCCAGTTTGATGTGGCCTACCCTACCATACATTGAAGCATAGTATTTAATACTTTGTTAATTGCTTCGACTTGGCCATTGGCCTAAGGGTAGTAGGGCGTAGAGTTGTCATGAATAAACCCTAACTTTTCACTAAGCTCTACCATCATCTTGTTCTGAAAGTGTGACCCATGATCGGTCACAATGGCCCTAGGAATCTTGAACCTAGCGATGATATGGTTAAACAAGAATAATGCAGTTGTTTTCCCGTCTTTTGCATATGTGGGCATAACCTTAGCCCATTTTGTGAAATAATCCACAACCACAATTATGTATCCATGCCCCCCAGCTGAGGTAGCTCTAAAATGCACTAAGTCTATGCCCCATTTTGCAAAAGGGCCAACTGCTACAACAGGATGGAGAGGAGCAGGATGGGTGCGCTTTTTGGTAGTAAACATTTGACATGGCAGACATTTCTTGACTGTTTCAATACAATATTTGAAAATTGAATGTTAAAAATACCCTGCGCATAAGATTTTCTGGGTAGTAGCAAACCCAGAGAGATGACCTCCACAAGATCCGACATGGAAATCATTCAGGTTGATTTCAACTTCATCATGAGTAAGACAATGTCATAAAATAGAATCAACACCACGCCTGTATAGGGTATCATTTAAAATGAGATAGTATTTAGCCTGGTAGGGGATTTGACGACATTGATCACGAGTAGCAATGAGCTGATATCGTAACATTTGGAGATACAAAATGATGTCTCCATACCAAGTATCAGTCGTACTAATGAGAAAAAATGATTCATCAGGCAATGAATCAATGGGCTCTGTATTCTCCATAATACGGGGAAGGTCACATATGAGCTCTACAAAGACAAGAGACTTCTTCAAAGTAGTTTTAGCAAACTATAACTCAAATTCTTGGAGTATAACAATCCATCATGAGTATTTTCCCCCAAGTACCTGACATATCAAAACATAGTATATGGGGTTAGAGTCAGCATAAACAATAGTAGTGCGGAGAAATATATAGTGACAAAACTTCTGGACTGCGATGACCATGTCCGGAGCAACCTTCTCCACAAGTGATTATCGGGTTTAAGATTCTAGTAAACTCTTACTGGCATAATAAATCACATGTTCTTGGTCGTTTTCATCTATTTAAACAAGAACCATGCCTATAGTAGACAAGGATGCAGCTACATACAAGGAATACTCCCTCGTGTAATCAGGTGGATGCAACACAGGTGCATGGGTAAGTGCATGTTTGAGGTTATCAAAAGTACATTGTGTGAAATCATCCCAAACAAAAGGTGTATCCTTTTTAAGCAACCTCATGAAACCATGTGTCATTTCTGCGTAATTGCAGACAAAACAAGGTAAAACGTTTTCCTTCCCTTGCAAACTTTGGATTTCAATTATGTTTATTAGAGCAGGTAGGGCCAAAATAGCTTCGATCTTCAAAGGATCGATACAAATGTCATTTTTAGAGACAATGAAACCAAGCAGTATTCCATTTTCAACACAAAAAAACACATTTGTGGGGGTTTAGACGGATGTTGAAATGACGAAATCGGAGAAAGATAGCTCTCATATGGTCAACATGAATATCACGGTGCTTAGAATGAGTAGGAAAGTCGTCAAGATAGGTTTGCACAAGATGTTTTATATCATGAAAAGCATATGATATGGAGCGTTGGAATGTAACAACGACATTTTTCAAGCCAAAAGGTAATTTGTGATAGGCAAAGTTCCCCATGGGAAAATAAAGGTTGTATTATGATGGTCTGATGGGATAATTTCAATCTGATTGTAGCCAGAAAATCCATCCATAAATGAAAATATGAAATTTCTAGCACAGTTATCAATTATTTGATCGATATAGGGAGTGGGGAAATTGTCTTTTGGACAAGCCCTATTTAAGTCCCTAAAGTTGATGCAAACCCTAATAGTACCCTGATTTTTGTTCACATGGACTATGTTGGACACCCATTCAGCTAAAGGCGCAAGGTAAATGAAGCCATCCTTCATAATTTTTTCAACTTCTTCCCTAATAGCTGCTGCTTTCCATGGATGAACTTGTTGTAATTTTTGGCGGACAAGCTTGGCACCAGGGTAAGTTTTGATCTCATGAACAACAATGGAGGGATCAATCCCTAGAATTTCTTCCTATGTCCAAGCGAAGACATCTCAAAATTCTTTGAATAAGGCTGTATATGATTGAATCTTAGAGGATGAAGAATTCTGGCCTATATGAATGTTTTCTGAAACACCTTCTTTCACTAATATTTCTATGAGCATGGTTTTAGTAATATTGCAAAGATTTCCTTCAGACTCAACACCACGAGTGAGAATCGAAGACTGAGGATCCATGACTATATCAAATGAAACATCAAAGACGAAGTGCTCTTCTACCATATGGCAAGGGGGAAGGAAAGAAGATCGATGATGATAATCTTCCCAAGGCATCTCCTCTAGCGACATAACTTCCATAATAGATTCATCTGTAGGAAGTGTATGTGAAAGGTAATCTAGATATGGGGGGGTTGTCTAGCCAATATGGCATGTGATAACGATCTGAGGCCATCAACAAATGATCGTTAATGGTAGGGTCACTGGTGGATTGTATTTCATTATACACTTCTTCAAAAGGGGTAAAATATGTTGACTCATCAGCAATCGATTTTCCTTTGTCTAGGTTAGAAATCATATTAATGGATGCAGTGTGCAAAGTAGTAGGAGGATTTGATAATGCAAAGACTCCCATGAGTGAAGAGTCTTTGATAAGACCTACTCCTATATCCTGATACTGTGGGGTATTCAGAAGTGGAATGCTATTTGCATCGTTAGAAAAACTATCGATGCTACAGTTTGCATAGCATAAAACCAATTTTGACCTAGGAGTAGGTTGTAATCCAAAGGAGCATCAATGACCTCAATATGAATGGAAACTAATTTTCCCCCAAGCTCGACCTAGAGAGCAGGTAGTAATCCATAGGGTTGAAAACCATGACCATTAAAATCCGTGAGAGTGGTAGGGGAACGATTGACCTTAGGAGAACCAATGGCTCTCCAACAAGATAGAAACATGACCGAAGTAGAGGCTCCCTCGTCCAAAATGGTATGATGAATATTCTTTCCATAAATATTAGTGGATATCTAGAAAGCTAATTGATGTGAGAACCTACTTTTAAAATCATCTAGTTTTAAAGCAATGACATTACTATTTTTAGGATCCATGGCTCCAAGTGCTGTGAGAAAAAAAATTCGTTGGGTGGGACAAGTATGGAGTACTTCTAGTGTCAACATAGCACATGGTTCTTGTGCCAAATATTCTAGAATGTTATAATATTGGGCAGCACGTGTGTTAGGATTAATAATGGACTTACGAAGAGTACTCTAAGGTGGGAGAAAATTTTCTTCAGACATAGATTTTTCAATATGAAGACCATTGCTAGGAGGAGGTGTGGAACTTGAAGGTTTTTCAAATGTAATGTCATCATGTTTCTTCTCTAGATGAGGATCATAACTATGTGATCTTTTGTTTAAATTAATCATTTCACTAGACATCATTCTAAATTCATCAGTGGATGAAGAAGGCTCATGCAAGGATTGATGATCAATCAATTGTTGTTGGGAAGGGAAAGGGTCTTCGAGGACTGCTGGGGTGGGTGAACTTTTCAAAAACTTGTTAATTTCCTCGCGACGAGGACATTCTTTGGTGCAATGATCACCTCCATAGATCAAAAAAGTATTATTTTCTTTTCTCTTACCTTTTGAATCTGCGTCAGGGTTTTGTAGTTTATTTCCTTCCTGTTGATTATCAGGTTTTTTTATTTATTCTTTCCTTTTTTCTTTCCACCCGAAGGTTCAGTGGATTGAACCGCATTTACCTCGACAGAAGCAATAGGAGAGGGTGCAGTTTTGGAAGGTGGTGTTGGTTGATTTGTTGATGTGGTGGGTTGATTTTACTTCTTGGAAAACTTTGCCATTGTTTGTGTTTGAATTGAACCAAGTATGCCATCAAGAGGTGGTTCAGTTGTGGGACTAGCAGGATCATTTGTAAGTCAAGGAGCATGAGAATCAAATCATATAAAGTACCTGACTAGGAATATACCAAGTCAATTTATTGACCATGGCTAATAGCTTGCTCCTTGGTGACAATGCCTCCCATGGAAACATATTTAGCAATGGGTGGCGCCTCCCCAGTATGGTCACCAATTTTGTTGTTAGGAATTATGCAATCGGTGCGGACACCATTTGTTCCTTTGCCTTGTAAGTCACAAGAACAGAAAAAAATACACAGCAGTATATCCTTTCTTGAAGTAATCAAATTAAAAAACATAAAATAAAATATACCTCAGACCTAGATCTCTTTGTCTTTGCTCCAAAAGCCCTTGCAATGGTTCATCACCTGCAAAACAGATCAGAGACAAATAAACAAGATGAGAGCATCATGATAGATTAATTACTTATATCAGTGATCAAGGATTCTGATAATATTCAATTAAATTAACAACACATCAAATATAGGAAAGGGGAACACTTTTGTATTAAAAATAAGAGGATAAAGTTACAACCAAGCCTTGATGTTGATGGCTTCAACCTCTACAAGAAATCTACAATTATCCACAACTATGAACATCTTTTCAAATGCAATCCAACTCTACTTTTCCTCTAATACAGACTTCAATCCAACAACATACTTTATTTTTCGGCCTCCCCCACTCACATTATGAAGGCTTCATTTATAGGCCCAAAACACATGATATTGACTTGGAAATAGATAGGAGGTGATCCCATCAGGTAAGGGAGGTGAATTCCACCTCTCCCAAGTAAATAGGAACTGAATCCACGGAGGATTCCATGTGAAAACTTCCAAAACCTTATTTTTTCCTTTATTTGGCCTATTGACGCACTAAGCAGAAGAGGTAAAGGCGCCGACCTAATTTATTTCCAAAGGAAAGGCAAGTCGGTGCTCCCTGCTCCACTAGTGAAGGCACCATTGGCACTCTGTACAAATAAGGTAAAGGCATCGTCCCTATGAGATATGGAAAAAAGAGCTAACCAAGGTGTCTCAAGTTAGGGTTTCTAAAAGGGTAAAAGGCATGTGTAATTTCCAAGTGCAACAAGGATCAAGAATATCTAAGTATTGCTACAAAGGATCGAGAAGATCAAACTACTAATGCAAAGGATCAATAATATTGAAGTGTTATCGAAAAGGATCGAAGTATTACAAAGGATCCAAAGATCGAAGTGATGTTATGAAGGATCGAAAGGTCGAAGCGTTGCTGCAAAAGGATCAAGTGATCATGCGATGCATAACATGAAGACATTGAAGAGTAACTGTTCTAGTTACTAATTGTGAAAACTTCCTATGATGTATATATGTATTACCTCGATGTATTCCTGAAGATATTATCTCTTTGTGCTCCTATTGTCTATGATGATTTTGTAAGTATAATAACCTTCTCGTTAAGGGGGAGTGTTGAATATTGTAACTTCAAAGGATATTCTAAATGTATTTTACTGATGTAACCCAAGGGAAATGTTATTATTCCTCCAGCATGGTGGTACTATTGTATTTGGTCATCATAGAGTCATGAGGTAAAGCCTCCATTGTAAGTCAGGTCAATAGCACCCTAATGAATAAACACTAATACTTATAACTTCGGACACTAACTCATACATAAGAGGAATTATAACAACTGAACTGAAAAATAACCAACTAACTACTCCTTAAGCAGAATGCTGGGGTAAAAAGACAACTTATCTTACAAAAGATAGAAAACTAAAAAGTGAGTAGAAAACTCAATAAATAAAATTTTGAAAGAAGCAAGTATAAAACTTAATAAATATAATAAACAGAAGCAAGTAGAAAACTTGATAAAGATATTTAAACTCTATTCTTCAATAAATACATACCAAAAACAAGAATGATTCCTATGATTACAAACAATCTAACTTCCTCTTAAAAATAATATATCTAACCCTAAACTCTAGATACAAACAGAGATAACCATGACATAAAACAATAGTAAAATGAAATCAGTGTTTAATATTCAAGAAATAAGAACAACTTAATCCATATTTAATTTAAGGTGAAAATGAAATAAAAGAAGAATAATAAAACCTTAATCAATAGCCTAAAACAATCAAACTTTATGGCATCTGATGGAGAATCTGCGGNTCATCTTCATTGTCCTAAAGATGAGCCACGCTTGGTTCGAAACGTCGACAATAAACTTTCTAACCGCAGATTCTCCATCAGATGCCATGAATCCTCACTGCGAAATCTCAGCAAACCTTAATCAAACTTTAATTGTAATGCTTAAATAAAAATACCAACTACAAACATAATCCAAATATTGGCAAAACAAAACTAGAAACAATCTTAAAATACATTAAAAAACATTAAAAACAGAACCGAGGATTAAATGACAGACTTAAAAGTAGGCCTGTAAAGGGTGGCTGAATGGCAGACTGGACAAACGGTCCAAAAGGCAGTCCGTACATTTGAAAATGGTAAAACCTAACCTAAATGAACTAATTCTTCAGCTGAAGTTATGCAGATCCAAACCTAATGCATGGAATCAATAAACAAACCTATTTAATCAGCAAATTAACTTTAAACTAACTCTTAACCAAAAAGAAAGCATTGCATATTAAACTAATTAGTAAGCTAGAAATTAACTCAAACAGACTGGAAATTAACTTAAGCAAGTTCATGGCAGGAAATAAACAAACAGAAATAAATCTAAATGAAAGAAAACTATTTTATATAAGCAAATTCATAACAGGAAATAAATAAACAGACTAAATTCAAATGGAAGAAAACTATTTTATATGTTTGGAAATAAAGACTAAAAACAATACTGGAATAAAATCACTGTAAATAAAATAACTAAAAGCAAATAACTGAAAACAAATGACTGAAAGCAAAGCTATGAGCGCATCTATTTGTTTAACTACTGAAATAAAACTAAGCTAACGCAATTCGGGAAATAAAATAGCATTTACTATTATCTAATGAAAACAAACTAGAATTTAAACTAGACTATCTAAAACAGAAAAGAAAGAACTGAATTAAACAAAGAAATGAACCTCTGGTTGATGAGGGGCCCTCTCAACAATCAAGGGTGATGTCTGCTAACTCCTACTCAAATTCTATCTTCAACAACATTGCATACAACTCTTTATTCAAATTCAGAAACAAAATTACAGTGTTTATGAACTGCTTAACAAAATACTTCTCTAACTCTCTCCTGACTAACTCTGCTCTTTGTTCAGAGACTGATGTATATAGTTTACATGAGAGATGAGCAATTCAACCCTCAAAGGTCGAATTCTCTCTAATTTTAGTCAATCTTTAAAGGCACATAATTGATTTCAGGCCAGCACATGGACGTCTTCCTTCTTCAGCGCAAGCGTGACCTCTACAGCATGAACATGGAATGATATTCCTTCTTTCACATGGGCAGATCCTCTTCAGCGTGGAATCAATCCCTTCCTTAGCGTGGTTGATGGGGTGGTGTTGAACGTAGGCTTGTACACAGCAGCAGGCTTCTAGAACGCAGGTCCCTCATCAGGGCGAGCGTGTGGACTGGTGGTGTTGTGGAGAGCGAGGGAGATGACACAATCAGTCTTCTAGAACGGAGGCCATTCTATCCCTTTGAATCATGTGGATAGTGAGAAGCTATGAGTTAAATGCATCGGTACAGCACAAATATGGTTGATGTGGTGGCGAGCGAAGGATATTTAAAGCTGGTATGCGATCCAGACACGTGGATGATCAGTTGGTTGCAGGTTGTTTCATGTTTAAATACCCAAAATCGGTTATGGACAACGCCCATGCTGATGGGCGAGCTGAACGGAACACTGGGCCATGAGTTGGACATATTGTGCGTCGATATAGGGCAAACATTGAAAACCAACAGTGAATTTCACATGACGACTAAATGACAAGCTGAACGCTAAGCTGGATCGTGAGCTGGACATGTCAGGAGAAAGGCAGACTAAATGCGTTTTGGTGTTAATTTGCCCAAACAAACTATAAAATATGCAAACGAATATACATATCAAATAATACATTAAATATGCTTTAAATAATATAATTTTGAGTTAATAAAATCATAAAAATGATATTAATAACCAAAGTTGTAATAGCATCAAATTTGTTCTTACCTTGTGTTGAAATAACAATCTGCATGACATAAAATATACTAAAGATAATAAAATATGTGTTTAAATGTGTTATTTAATTTCCAAAAAATGATAATAAAATGAGGCTCAACATTCCCCCAAACCATAGAAATGCCAGGTCCCACTGAGCAAAAAGAAAATGATTAAGGAAGAAGCCAAAGTTGCGCTAGTGACTGCCTTCTACTTGGCGATTCAAGGGAATAATTTAAACTTTATTCTTATAAAAGAATATTTATTTTATGTCAAAATAGAAAATATTTTACCAGTCTTATTTTAATAGCTTGTCAAGTCCAAAAATAATTCAGCATTTTTTCAATGGTTATGATATAAGATTTATAAGATAGAAGGTGTAAGAAAATAGAAGTAAGAAAAGAAAATGATGGAATAGTAAAAGATTTGGATTTCTTAGGAGACCATGCTATTATAGCAAAATTCAAGATGTGTTTCATTTAACAAGCATATGCGTTTGATAAATAAATTTATAAAGTTTATAATTAATTCAACCATGTCCAAAGTAATACTTTGGACAGCTTGAACATATATCACAAATGCATAAATAACATTCTTAGTTAACAAGAAAATTAGTTTTCATGTGTATTTAAATAAAAAGATGCTAACACTAAAATGATAACAAAAGAAATTTTAAGGTCAAAGCATCCATATAAAAATAAAACTATGTTCAAAAACAAAATTTGGTTGACAAATTTTAATCATTCATGCTATATTACCACAATATCTCATTTAGACCATCATATAAACCATTATTCAGATCCTTCGTAAAGTCTTCCGTCAAATCCTTCATATTGATTGATTGATTTGTTTTTTTGTAAAAACATGCTTCATGCTATAACCTGAAAACACTTTAACATTTGTCAGAGATAAGCGATTTTGTCATAGTAATAGAAGATAAAAGCAAACAAATATTTTGTTCTGAATCTTCCTAATCCTCCCCCAAACCAAAGATACAGCATGTCCTCATGCAAAGGAGAAGAATAGTTTATTTCAGATAATAAAAAGTGCGAGTATGTTGTTATTGTTTTATAAAGAAAAGAAAATTTGACTAGTAAAGGATAGTGATTCAGATATGTATATTTATGAAAAATAACAGTGCTTAGAAAGACCATATAAAGAGATAATAATATAATCGAAAGAATGCCATAAGAAAATCTAGGCATCTATGCCTCATTGTAAAGATATCTTGTCATCATAAAATACTTTGAGTTTACCCCGGAGTGTGTGAGAGATGTAACTATGGGTCCCATTTCTAGGATAATAACATCCTAGGTATTGATTGAATCAGATGGCCAGGTCCAAGACCAACTTACACCGATTCTCAAGTGACAGTAAAGATAATGGGCCTTAACATTTTATTTATAATTTTTTTTTTTGAACTATTTCCTGTATATGATCATTATTTTATGAATCATGTGTGTAGTAGTGCATTAACCAGACCTCTTTACCTGATATTGCCCCGCTTCCATCAAGCCTGTTCAGTACCCCGACGATTTTATCTTGGTACCATGCAAGTATAGTCTTGCTTCCAGCGAGCCTGTTCAGTACCCCACCGGGTTTACTTGCATTTATCAAGATTCCTGGTTTTAAGTTGTTACGCAGCATTGACCCACTACCAGTAGGCCTATTCAGTACCCCAATAGGTTTTTCTTGTATAATGATATTAAATATATGGAAGTCGATTGGTACTAGAGCGTGTTAAGCCCTGCTAAAACACATAATTCAATTTTACAGAATAAACTTACAAATAGCTTTTCCTACTGGCCTTAATCATAAACATGTCAAAAGAGAATAACTTAAAGCTGTTCTTTGACCTTAGAATCCATCTTTTTCGGAAGAGATAAGTAATGTTCCCCACATGTAAAAATTCCACCTACTCTCAAGTTATCACAAAGAGATATTTGAGAGACAAGTTTTAATAACAAGTATAGAATGAACTAGTAATCCATAGGAACAAGATGAATGATAATGAAAATAGACCCTTATCAAGCACTGTTCGAAATAACAAATCAGAAATATACATGTCTGAATCAAAATATCAGAACTATCTGAATCATAAAAGGAGCGGTTAAGAATGATATGCAAGGATTTATTCTTAATTGTCACTACAAACTGTAAATTAAGAAAAGTTAATATACCTTATGAGCGTAATTACATTTTCCAGATAACACTTCATGACCTACTTATAGGGATAAAGTATCCATGATCAAGCTGCAAAACCACTTGTTAGATGATTCAATTTATTCATAAAAAAACATAGAAAGCAAAAGAGTCGCATGTAATTCATTTTATCAGACATGACTCTTATTTATTCATAGAAGCAAAAACATATCTACATATATACAAGTGATGATAACCCAAAATGATTTCACGAATCAGGAGGAGGAGGAATAACTTCCTCTTCAATCAGTTCCATTTCTCTGTGTTGTAAAACATTTTGTATGAAATCTGTCTAGATGTTGGTTGGTGGTAAAGCCTAAGTCTACGTCTATTCACTATAAAAGAAACTTCTGATCCATCAATTGTTTTAATTTTTATTGATCCATTATCAAAAGTTGTAACTACTTCATAAGGGCCCAACCAATGGGTAGTTAATTTTCCTTTAAAGTTTTTAAACCGTGAATCGAATATTAATGCCCAATCTCTAGCATTAAATTGCTTTTGCTTGATAAATTTATCATGTCATTGCTTTCGTTGATTCTATATTAGCATGGTTCTTTGGAGCGCATCATGTCTAATTTCATCTAATTCATTAATCTGTAGGATTCATTTTTTCTGTGCTTCGTCCAAATCCATACCTAATTGTGCTACCATACGAAAGGTTTTAACTTGTTTGCCATATACTAACTCATAGGGGGTATGTCCGGTAGTATTTCTCCATGTTATCCTATAGGCCCATAAAGCCTCTAGAAGTCTATCTGCCCAATCCTTATGATGTAAGTGAATGGTCTTGGTTAAAATAGCTTATAATACTTTATTGATTGATTATACCTAGCCATTAGCCTGAGGATGGTAAGGTGAAGACTTGCAATGTCGAATACCATACTTCGTAGTGAGCTCTTGCATTAATTTGTAAGTGAATTGAGTAAATTGGTCTGTGACAATTTCTCTAAGTACACCAAATCGGGTAAATATTTATCCATATATGAATTCTACTACAGATTTCTCTGTAGCCCTAAACAAATCTTTTGCTTCTACTCATTTGGTAACATAATCTATGAAAACCAAGATATATTTGTTTTTACAAGACATGGGAGAGATTGGTCCTACAAAATCAAGAGCCCGTTTTTCAAAAGGCTCAATCATGACCTGAGGCTGTAAAGGCATTTGGTCTGATGTCGTGGGTCTACCCATTCTTTGACAACTATCACACCCTTTAACATTCTTGGTAACATCCTTAAAAATACTTGGCCAGGAAAAACCATAGTGTAGTACTTTGTATGATGTCTGTTTATCAGAAAAGTGTCCTCCACATGGTCCATCATGGCAGGCTCGGTGGATGTTTGTCATTTCATCCTCCCGCACACATATTCTATTAATAAGATATGGGTCAGTGCGAAAGAGGTCATCATCAACCTAGGAATAGTTAGAGCTTTGTACTATTAAGCGGTGTTTCTCGTATGGAGCCAAATGGTGTGGTACTTTTCCAGTCGCTAGATAGTTTGCAATATCAGCAAACCAAGGGGTTTGAACAGATACAGCAAACAGATGTTCGTCAAGAAAAGTATCATCAATAGGTTTAGTATCACTATCGTGTTGTTTATGAGAAAGAAAATCCTCTACTAAGTTTTCTTTACCAGGTCGATCAATGACAGTAATATTAAATTCTTGTAATAGGAGAATCCAACGGGTAACTCTACCATTGGTGATCGGTTTATTCATTAAGAATCTAATGGTAGAGTGATCAGTTTGCACAAAAACTTCGTACCCTATAATATAATGGTGGAATTTATTAATAGAATAGACTACTGCCAAAAATTCTTTTTCAGTAACGGTATAGTTTAATTTGGCAGGAGAAATATTTTTGCTGATAAAATAAATGGCATAAGGTAATTGTCCTTCTTTTTGGCCTAGGACTCCTCCTATGGCTGTATCGGAAGCGTCAGTAGATATATGAAAGGGAAGGGTCCAGTCAGGGCCCCTAAGTATTGGTGCTACTGATAGTTTAGCTTTTAAAATCTCAAAAGCATTTTGACAAGATTCTGTTTATTGAAATTCTACATATTTTATGAGCAATTTAAACATTGGTGCAGCTATCTTTGTAAATTTTTCAATAAAACGACGATAATAGCCTGCAATGACCCAAAAATATTCTCACCTCCTTTTGGGTTTTTGGAGAGGGAAGGCCAACTATTACTTCGATCTTAGCAGGGTCTACCTTAATTCCTTGACAAGAAATATGGTGTCCTAAAACTATACCTTCTGTCAGTAACATTTTACAATTTTCATGACTAAGAGCTAAGTTTGTCTCTTGAAATCGGATCAAAACTTTCTCGAGGTTGTTAATAGATTCTTGGAAAGTATTACCATAGGCTGTAAAATCATCCTTGTATACCTTGACACAGTCATGTATAAGATTAGAAAAGATGCCTAATATTGCTCGCTGAAAATTAGTGGGTGCATTACATAAGCCAAATGGAAAAGCTCGATAAGCAAATGTCCCCCAAGGACATGTAAAAGTGGTCTTATCCTAATCTTCAGGTGCTATTAGGATCTAATTGTATCCACTATATCCGTCAAGAAAGGAGAAATACTGCTTACCTGACAAGGTATCTAATACTTGGTCAATAAAGGGAAAAGGAAAATAGTCTTTAAAAGTGGATTTGTTCAGTTCCCTAAGATCAACACAAATATGCCATTTCCCTGTAACTTTATTTGGAACTACCACTAGAGGAGACACCCATTTTCTATTGAAAATAGGATTTGTATTAAACCGATGGCAATGAGTTTTTGTAATTCTTCTTTTACTATATCCTTCAAAGCAAGATTCATCCTCTTTTGAGGCTGTCTTACATGTGGTATATTTGGATCCATATAAATGTGGTGAATACAAGTGTTAGGGTGTATACCATTCATATCATTGTATTCCCATGTGAATGTTTCACCTTTTTTTTTAAGAACCCTAAGTAGTTGAGCTTGTTGATCTTCACTTAACCCTGCATTTATGTGCAGAAATTTTTCAGGGCCAACTTCATAAGGTATGGTGAAAAGTCTCATATACTCTTCGATTGTGAAGACACAAGGTGTTTCTATAAACATTGAGAGAGCCATATTTTCCTGAAACTCATCTCCAAATATTTGATCAAATTTAGCAAATGAATGAGGAAAATATATACTAGTGGTGGAGGAAATAAACCGATTCAATACATTCTTAGTAGTCTGCTCCTACAATGCCCAGGAGAAATTACTAGGAAAGGAAAGGTCATCAAAATATTCGTCCCCAAAGGAACAATTTAACCACCATGAATTTTCAGTTACTGGTTGTGCTGGGGGATATAAAATAAGTCTTTGCATAGACAACCCATTGGAAATGGTCATATCACCATCCCTACATCCTATAAAAGCATTGGCAGTAGCTAACCATGGTCTTCCAAAGATAATAGGATGTCCTTTAGAAGGATCCTTTGATTCTATGACCATAAAGTCGATGGGGTATTCCCATGAAGCTATTGATACAATAATGTCATCCAGGACTCCAGCAGCCTTTACTGTAGTACGGTCTGCTAGTTCCAAGATGGAAGGGGTAGGTCAAAGAAATTGTCCCAACTGTAAAACTTATAAAACTGCAGTGGTCATCATATTGATGGATGATCCTAAATCGATTAATGTGTTATCTATGGAGGTATTATTTATAATTACAGTCACTACTAGGGCTCCTGGATTTGTATATTTTGCAATCCGGGACTGATCTGACATATATTTAGACATCTCTCCTATGACATGAATTGTAAGGGAGTCTTTTTGTTTCTTACCTGGGAATTTAATGCATAACTCCTTTATTATTTTAATGTAAATTGGTATATCTTTAATAGCTTGCAATAACGATATTTTGATACATATATGCTTTAATTCATTCAAGATATCATACTCAAAATGAACTATGGGTTTTTCTATTACTAGTCTTTGCTAGAAATGGAGGAATTCTTTGTTCCTGAATAGGTTCTTACGAAGGATGGGTAGGTACTGGAACTTTGGAATGTTCACATCCTCCAAGATGGCATCATTCATGGGTTCATTTGAATCTTCTTCTTCTTTGTTTTCCTCACGAATGATGACTGATGTTTTGGGTTTATCATTAACAACTCTTCCAGACCGTAATTGAATCTCATGTATAGGTACAGTCGAAACAAGGTAGGATGGAAGATTTTGCAAATAAATATTGTTAAGAGCTTGAGTTGGTTTATTATTAGGGTTAGGTATTGGTTGTGCAGGTAATAATGTCGGTCATGGATGATTTGTATTCTAGAAGTGATGAGGTTGTTGTGCAATGAGAGGAATTGGAGGTACAAATCCAGGAAAATGCTGCTGGAAATTCGGTTGATGCTGAGGATAAGGATGATTAGGTGGAGGGATAGGTTGTGACTAAGGGTATGGCTGTCCTCTCCACCCTTGTGACCAATACTATTGCTGTGGAAATTGAGGAGGAGGATAGTGAGGTGGCCAACTCTGCCAACTAGGATTTTTCCATTGTTGGGTTTGTTGGTATGGAGAGTAATAGGGTGGGGATTGTGGTGGAAAACTCTGGTATGCTGGTTGATCTCTATATTTCCAAGGAGGCCTCCTAGATGTTTCACCTGCATCCCCACTCTTATAGATGGCTTGCAATCCAGGCAAGGATGGATAGTTATCTGTCGGATGTTCCTTCATACAGATGTGACATATAGAGATATTGTTTAATGGACATTCCTTTTGAGGATGTTTTATTCTACACCTTGGATAGAAAATACGCATTGCTTCCCGTTCTTCATCTTGCCTTTTCTTGGCTTGTAAAGCATCTAATTGAGAACCCATGGCTCCTAAGATGTCAGTCTTAAAATTTTCCAATAGGTTACCCAATTCCATCCCTGTAACCCCTCCTGAACTAGGAACATTTCCTCTTACATTTCTACTATAAGGCTCTCGAAAGTTTTTCCCAAATTTCCCCTACTTCTAGAATAATTTTTACACATCTCACCGATTTGTGCAAAGGTATTATGAGAAATATCATCGGATGCCATGAGATTAAAACTCTCTAACAAGTCCTCGGAGATTCCTTTGAGAAAAAGTGTGTGTACTGCATCTTCTCGAAGGTCATGATACTTTGATTTATGAAGTGTATAAACGAACCTTTCGAGATAATCCTCTAGGCTTTCATCTTCAAGTTGTTGTATCTTGAATATATCATGTCTAGAATCTTTAGGTTTGCAGTATTCTTGATACTTTCGCAAGAATGAGGTTCTCATGTCATGCCAAGTCCTAATAGTGGATTCACCTAATCCCATGAACCATCACAAGGAGGAATCTTTTAATGTAGTAGGAAAGAGTTTTAGTTTGTGAGCATCTTGTAGATAATTATATCTTCTACAGAGAATATCAAAATCGAACAATAATGTGTCAGGGTCCTCATTACTTTTTCCATAAAAGGTAGGTAAAGAAGAAGGAGGGATGTTTTTCATATTTACATCTAGTACAGTATCTAGAATAAGAAACCCGAAGGTAGCCTCGGTTTGATTTTCTCCTTCTCCTTCATTATTTCTAACTTCGTTACGATCTTCGTTCTATCCCTGTCCCTCCATATAGACTGGGTTTTTAATATAAATATACCTAGGAAGCTCCTTTCGAGGTGATAATGGAGCGTCCCAACACTCTGTTTCGGGATAGATCTTCCTCTAATCTATCGTTTTCTTATTGAACCCTGGAGGGATAGTAGGTTCTACTGTGGATGTCTCAATTTGTGAGATGACTGTATCTATGGGGTTTCCAAAGAGGGATTTTACCTGCTCAGGATCAACAAGGTCAACAAAGTTCAGACTTACTACTAGTGAAAAGGTCGTATCCTTTGGTTTTGTGACTAGTGGAGAACTAGAGGTTACTAGTGGTTGATCCTTCTGAATTTCTTCCGGAATGAGATCCTCAGGACCTCTGGTCAAGGTTCCTTCTCCTTCTATGGTTCCCTTGGTAAGATCTCTTGGAATAGTTTCTTTAGGTTTCCAAGCAGAATTACTCCCTTCAGGTGTTTTTCAATACCTTCCTAGTGAGTCAGTAGTTGGGGTATTACGTCCCCTAGAAAATTTAGTAGACATGTCGATATATTTTCCTAACTTAATAAATCTACCTTGAGGATCTCTAAGTCTATTCATGAAAAGAAAACTAAATTAAAGGAAACTTATGCTATTACTATTGTTGCTGGGTTTGGGGGCGCCTGTTATAACAGATGCGCTGGTTCTAAAAAAATAAAAACAAGTACATGACAAATGTATAAAATAACACACTTACAAAAACAACAAAGGAACAACAAGGCTTTGGGGCACCCCACTATAGTGGATGCATCTAGTTGTTACACCACGGAAATTCTGGGAATTTCGTAGTGAAGTTGTCTTTGAATCTTACTGTTCTCCCCTCCCTCTTGCTGTGTAATATAAAATTAATCTATCTATCTATCTAAACTTCATAAATGAACCCTATTTATTCTACCTTATAAAACAACTCCCCAGCAACGGCGCCAAAAATGTTGGGTGTGTTCTACTATCTTAAATACACCTAATATTTAATTATCAACCAGGGTTGGTAAGCTTAGAGTTGATACAAAATATATGTAAAGGTAAAAAGGCTCCTAGGGTGTCACGGAGATATTTTAATAAACAAAAGATCGAAAGATCTTTCAAAATGAAAAACCGAGTCAAACTCCTAAGACTATCTGAATAATCGGACTGGACTGGAGTATCAAATTTTAATTAGCTACTAAAAGAAAGATATAAATAATAATACTTATAAATTCAAACACTAACTCATATATAAAAGGAATTATAACAATTGAACTGAAAAATAACCAACTAACTACTCCTTAAGCGGAAGGCTGGGGTAAAAAGACAACTTATCTTACAAAAGATAGAAAACTGAAAAGCTAGTAGAAAACTTAATAAACAAAACTTTGAAAGAAGCAAGTATAAAACTTAATAAAGATAATAAACAGAAGCAAGTAGAAAACATAATAAAGATATTTTAAACTCTATTCTTCAAAAAATACATACCAAAAACAAGAATTATTCCTATGATTACAAACAATCTAACTTCCTCTTAAAAATAATATATCTAACCCTAAACTCTATATACAAACAGAGATAACCATGATGTAAAACAACAGTAAAACGAAATCAATGTTTAATATTCAAGAAATAAGAACAAATTAATCCATATTTAATTTAAGGTGAAAATGAAATAAAAGAAGAATAATAAAACCTTGATCAATAACCTAAAACAATCAAACATTAATTGTAATGCTTAAATAAAAATACCAACTACAACCATAATCCAAATATTGGCAAAACAAAACTAGAAACAATCTTAAAATACATAAAAAAATATTAAACACAGAACCAAGGATTAAATGACAGACTGAACAGTAGGTCTGTAAAGGTTGGCTGAATGGCGGACTAGATAGATGGTCTGAATGGCAGTCCATACAATTGAAAATGGTAAAAACTAACCTAAATAAACTAATTCTTCAGCTGAAGTTATGCAGATCTAAACCTAATGCATGGAATCAATAAACAAACCAATTTAATCAGAAAATTAACTTTAAACTAACTCTTAAACAAAAAGAAAGAATTGCATATTAAACTAATTAGTAGGCTAGAAATTAACTTAAACGGACTGGAAATTAACTTAAGCAAGTTCATGGCAAGAAATAAACAAACAGAATTAAATCTAAATGAAAGCAAACTATTTTATATAAGCAAATTCATAATAGGAAATAAATAAACAAGACTAAATTCAAATGGAAGCAAATTATTTTATATGTTTGGAAATAAAGACTGAAAACAATACTGGAATAAAATGACTGTAAATAAAATAACTAAAAGCAAATAACTGAAAACAAATGACTGAAAAAAAATGACTGGAAGCAAAGCTATGCACACATCTATTTGTTTAACTACTGAAATAAAACTAAGCTAATGCAATTCAGGAAATAAAATAGCATTTACTATTATCTAATGAAAACAAACTGGAATTTAAACTAGACTAGCTAAAACAGAAAAGAAAGAACTGAATTAAACAAAGAAATGAACCTCTGGTTGATAAGGGGCCCTCTCAACAATTAGGGGTGATGTCTGCTAACTCCTACTCAAAAACAATATTCTGCAGCAATGCATACATCTCTTTATTCAAATTCAGAAACAAAATTACAGTGTTTATGAACTGTTTAACAAAATACTTTTCTAACTCTCTCCTGACTAACTCTACTCTTTATTCAGAGACTGATATATATAGTTTACATGAGAGATGAGAAAGTCAACCCTCAAAGGTCGTCTGCTCTCTAATTTTAGTCAATCTTTAAAGGTACATAATTGATTTCAGGCTAGCACATGGACGTCTTCCTTCTTCAGTGTGAGCGTGACCTCTATAGCGTGAATGTGGCGTGGTATTCCTTCTTTCACATGGGCAGATCCTCTTCAGTGTGGCGTCAATCCCTTCCTTAGCGTGGTTTATGGGCTAGTGTTGAATGCAAGCTTGTATCAAATAGGGTGATTCCATGAAGATGGGTAACACTTTTTGGCCAAATTTGGCGATGAAAACCTGATTTTTTACTCATGTGCTAGATAGAAGCCCTCAAAACGCATATATGCCATGTGAATTTTGACTTGCAGTAAAAAAACAAATTGTAGAATATTATGTTGGCTTCATAGTGATATTTTTTTTTAAATATTCTGATGTCATTTAATGTGTGAATTTTTGCATTTAATGAACTGTGTGACCTTAAAAATTTGAAGAAGCTAATAAGTGGCTCGTGTCCACGTAGAGTAATTCAATCTTGCATTAATAATTTAAAAAAAATAAATATATGAGCATGATCTACATAAAATGCAGTGTGATGTGCATATTTTTTTGTTAATTTTTTTCGCATTATACAATTATTTATTATTTTTCAAAAGTGACCACATTCGATTTCAGCATCGTTTTAAACACATATTTGTCCACGTAAAGGAATTTTTTCTATTTTTTGAAAAATTGAAAAACCAAAGATACCCTTTTGAAGAGGACACGTCGATATGTGATGTGTGCATTTTTAAGAATTTTTTGGCGTTGTAGTTTTAACTCTGCGGATTTTTCTTTGAGCTGCTTTGAAGTTGCAGTGTGGTTTTCTAAGTATAAGTTTTAGAAGTAATTAAAAAATAAATATCATATGAATGCCAAAATGCGTGTATGATATCTCAATGGATAGAAGATTCGTTGGTGAACTTATCGGTATCAACTCTGCTCAGTTATGTGCTAGGAATGGCAGGGTTTACACCTCTGCAAGGCACAGGAAATTTTCCATTTGTTTGAAAGAGGGCTAAGTCTGTTTTTTTAAGCCCTCGACCAAGGTATGAACCTCGACCGAGGTATTTAGATACCTCGGTCGAGGGCTTAACAAGCCCTCGGTCGAGATATTAAGACCTCGGTCGAGGGCTTAACAAGCCCTCGACCGAGGTGCGTTTTTCTGTTTTTTCCGTAATTCACTTGCCAAAAAGTGTTACCCAGGTCCGTGGATTCACCCAATAGCGGGTTTCTAGAATGCAGGTCCCTCATCAACGCGAGCGTGTCGATTGGTGGTGTTGTGGAGAGCGAGGGCGATGACACAATCTGTCTTCTAAAATGTAGGTCGTTCTATCCCTTTGAATCATGTGGATAGTGAGCATCTATGAGTTTAATGCATCGGTCCAGAAAAGAGATGGTTGATGTGGTGGCGAGCGAAGGAGATTGCAAGCTAGTATGCGATCCAAACGCGTGGATGATCAATTGGTTGCAGGCTATTTCATGATTAAATGCCAAAAACCAGTTATGGACAGCGCGTAGGCTGATGGGCGAGCTGAACAGAACACTGAGCCATGACCTGGACATGTTGTGCATCGATCTAGGGAAAACATGGCAAACCAACAGCAAATTTCACGTGACGGTTGGATGACGAGTTAAACACCAAGCTGGATCGTGAGCTGGACATGTCAGGCAAAAAGCAGACTGAATGCGTTTTGGTGTTAATTTTCCCAAACAAACTATAAAATCTGCAAACAAATACACATATCAAATAATACATTAAATATGCTTTAAATAATGTACTTTTGAGTTAATAAAATCATAAAAATGATATTAATAACCAAAGTTGTAATAACATCAAATTTGTTCTTACCTTGTGCTGAAATAACGACCTGCATGACATAAAATATACTAAAGATAATAAAATATGTGTTTAAATGTGTTATTTAATTTTCAAAAATGATAATAAGATGAGGCTCAACAACATCTTATACAAAGGAATTTTTATTGGGTTTTCTTTCCCTTAAGGGTTTCCTAGGATAAATACCATGTCTATCTTCTGATTTGTTTCTATCAATGATTCTGGATATGTTGCTACTATGATTTTTGAATTGAACACTAATGAATCTAGTCTAGCATATGAAATCTTAACAATAATAGAGCATATACGAGATTTTGTAGTAGTCATTTTGGTTGTAGAGTCATAGGTAACTCCATAGAGAGTACCATGTCCTTTGTATTTTCAATTTGACATAAAGAGCAAGGCATAATCCCCATATGTCACTAGGTTTTCCCCATAGTGGGTTTTCCCAAGGTATATATTGTGTTATTGTGTGGATTGTGTACTTATTTTCTCTAGTTATTCTTGCTTTAGTTCTAGTTAATTGGCATTCAATAAAAATAAGCTATTAATTAAGAACTAAGTTGTAAGATCTATTATGATGAACTGTTCCAAGGGAATATCCATGGCAGTTTTCAAATCATCTAACTATGAGAGTGTTGTAGGATATTTTTCAACTGAAAAATTAGTTCCCACATAAATTATGACACTTAATGGTCTACAATTTTCCATCCAAAAATGTTGTAGCACAAAGTTCGCACACTTACTCTAGCCAACCAAAGCTTTATGTTTTATATATCTCTCCTAATATTCTATTCCTTATATATATATATATATATCCCAAGTCTTTATTTGTATTCCCTCAATAAGTTGACCATCGAATATAAATTTCTTATCCCAATCATAGCTGATCTTCTAGATGAGATCAACAGCGCCAAATTTTTCTCCAAACATGACCTTCATTTAGGATACCAACATATTAGGATGAAAGAGATCAATATTTTGAAGATAGCTTTAGGAATTTTATGAATAACTATGGTAAAATTGAAGCCCTATTAACTAGCATGCTCCTGAAAAATGTTTTTTCATGGAACAAAGTAGCGGAACAATCACTATTGGTTTTAAAGAAATCCATGTGCACCACCTCGGTCTTAATCATCTTTGATTTTACTAATACTTATGTATTTGAATGTGATGCTTCTAAAAAATATTTGGGTGTAGTTTTAATGCAAAAAGGATCACCCATAGCATTCACCAGCAAAAATTAATCATGGACATCCTACATTCAATTGACACATGGCAGTCGCATCTCATAGGGAAGTGCTTCTAGATCAAGACAAAACAGCATAGGTGAAATATTTTTGGAACAAAATTTTCCATCAACATAATAGCATAAATGGGTCAACAAGATGCTTGGATATGATTATGGCATCGTGAACAAAAATGGAAAATACATTATCAAGGAAAAGTGGGGAATAGGGATCCCTCTTTGGCTGAGCCTCTATGATACCTAATAGGTTAGAATATTTGTGACAAGAATTCCTACCCAATGTTGTTGCATATCATCTCATCAAGTGACTCTAGGAATATCCCAACCCTCCCAAGGGTTACACTTGGTATCAAGATACATTATGTATAAAGGTATCATTTTCCTGGTATCTAATTCTACTTTAAAACAAATAACATTAATACAATTTATTGCATATCCTCTCTTGGGTCACTTGAGATTTCATAAAAATTATTCACATGATAGGCACACCTTATTATAGGAAGGCATGAAAAAATAATCTTCTTACTTTTGTATCAGAATCTAACACTTTCCAGGGCAACAAAGGTGCGACAGTGAAGACTCGTGTGGCATTGCAACCATTGCTAATACTCGCCACTATTTGGATCGACATTGCTATGTATTTTATTTTTGGTATTCAAAATTAAGATAACAAATCAATCATCATGGTGGTAGTGTATCAACTTCCCAAATATGCTCATTTTTGTTGTATTTGGCACCCATTTACCCCAACAACAACTGCTAAAACTTTTCTAGACCAAATTTCAAACTATTTCTCATGCCTACTTCCATTGTGTCAAATCAAGATCCCACATTCAGCAATAAAGAAGTATTTAAACTAAAGGAAACATAGATGCAAATGAGCACATCTTATCACTAATTTCATAAGTGCATTTCCTATCAAAGTGGCCACTATACTTGGTTTTCTTAATATCGATTTGCTCCATGAGGCTAGGTATCTCATTTTCCTTGGCTTCAAGCTCCTCAAGCGTCTCCTGCAATTATGCACTATATACATACACGAATGCAATATAAGAAGGTCCTAGAGTGAGAATATGTGCATCCTTAGTGTTGGGGTTAGGACCTCCTAGAATGTATGTACAACAATATTTTTTCCCTTGTCATGTTTCCTATTATATATCATCCTTTTGAGGGATTTTCCTTTAATGTTGAACACAAGGGATTCAATCTAACTTGTAGCTCCATCTTCTCCATGCGATAGAAGCGCCAGTGATTCCACAAACCAAAGTTCAATATCCATTGTTTGGTTTGTTAATTTAGAAAAGAAACCTTATCTTTCCTATTATGAATAACTTGTTCATCAACCACTTGAAAATTTTTGGATTGTTGTTACTCCATTGATAGAATAGATGTCAACCTTAGCATGCCATTTTTTTCTCATCATTGCTCTTATGAACCTCCATGTCCAACATGTCAATGGTGACTATCTTTATTTTCCTTATTGCATGTATATTTGAAAACTCAGTATATATTTGAGGATCTCCTAGGATAACCTCTATCACTCTCAATGTACTAGCAACTTGTTTCTTATCTCGGGTCTTTTTTATCTATTCAAAATTGGCCCACAAAATATTTGATGGTCCCAAAATTGACAAATTCTACTGCTTTCGCAATGGTACTTATTTTCTTCCCTCAACTTTGGCATAAGTCTAGGGTGCCTAATTAATCCTTATTCATCATTTTGTTGGTGAAAAAGCATCAAATTAATCTTAAGGGACTTAAAAGTATCTCTCACCTTTACACAAGGTTTGTGCATTTTTAGTGTTATCTCCCAAAAATGGTAAGGAAAAATCTCCTTGTGGTTTTCTTGTTGTGCTTATAATCTATCAAAAAAAAGGAGTCAATGGTAATGGTAATGGGAAAGGGAAGTCATGGATTTATGTCATGTTTCTTCAACATTCTGTCAACCCTATGCATGGTAATGGTACAATATATCCCTGATAACGAGTCTACTCTGTACATACTTGGGTAATGCATGAGGATGTTTTGTAAGCTAAAGTATTGTAATGTAGTTAATATTTTCTTCACATACTAGATTTCAATTGAATCCAATGCCTCTATGGAAGTGGAGGTGAATTGAGGGAACTACGCATGGTACAACATCTAATCCAATGATGTCAATTGAATGTTGCATGTATTCAAATTGGTAATGGATATGAACAAGGGGCAGTGCAAGTGTCCATGTGGAAAAAAAGTTTGAAAGTGAGACGATGCACATATGCGGTCCATTAGGTATGACAACATGTAGAATGTAGGTCGCCCAGTGAACTTTGGGAATCTATCATTTTGAAGTGTGATAGTTAAAAATTATTCTACACATGAAGTTGATATGTGTGATTGATACCCCAATGTAGTAATAAGAAAGTAGCATTTGGTTTTGTGTGCTACTCATTAGTATCATCATGTTCTTCACATCTCAACTGAACACTTTTGCACCGCTCCTCTTGAAATAATTTAATGAATCCCACCATTTGACAACCCATTAATGTCAATCAATGTTTTACAAACTAGTCAACTCATACTTGGACTAGGATGAGTTGACCCCCCTTTGTTATGAACATGTCCTCTATCATTTCGACATCAAACTGGTCAAACTAGACAAGTGCCACATATCTCACCCAAATATCAAAAATGACAAAAGAAAACATAGAATGACAATATAAAAGGAACAAGTTAAAAGAGTGACAGTTTGCACCCATTATCTAGTCATTTTTCCAGCCAAAATCCATTGGAAATTGTTAAAATTGCAGTTATGGGTTGATGTAATTGCATAATCAAGGTTCCCCATGAGTAATCAAGGTCACTTAATATATTTATGCAATCAAACTCGCAATTCCAACAACCAAAATCATGATTTCAATAAAAATCGTATTGCCAAATTCCAACAAATATCGTCGAAAAGGTGCAAAACGTCGCTCTTTTAGCTTACTCCAATACAAAATTCTTAAAGTAAACAGGTAAAAAAGTATACCCTTTTACTTAAATGTTTTATATCATCATTAATTGTTTTATGATATTTGAAATGGGTCCCAACCTCATCAGACATCATATGATGAAAATAGAATTTCACATCCCATCCAAAATTCAACAGAGTTAGCAATCTTCAGAATTTTAGTTCATTGAACTACGTCGAACTAAATGCAAGTCCACTAAACCAACAAAAGACACCAAATTTCACCCAACTCTTTGATTACATGTTATTTGTGAAATGCAAAACTATTAAAAAATATTCATGCCAGAATATGGTCTTATAGCTCATGTTGAGAATCTCATTTCAAACTATGGTGATAGGTTTATTGATTGATCATGTTGATCAATGATATGTAGTAGGTTAATACCTTGTAGGCTTGTAGAAATCCACTTTGACGTGTTAAAACATAGACTTAAGGTTTTATAGATGAACCATGGTAAAAAACATTGAAAAGGGGACTTTCTCACAAAGAAATCATTAAAGGAACTTTCTTGATACATTAAGAGAGAGAGAGAGAGAGAGAGAGAGAGAGAGTAAGTGAGCAATTTCCCTTGAGAAAATATCGTTGCCTCCTTGTTTAATGTGAAAGGGTAAAAGCATCAATGATAGTGAATTATTTTTCCAAAGAAAATCATCCAATGGTATTCCTTAATTCATCAAGGTTAAAAGCTTCTAAATAAAGCAAATTCCCTTGTAGAGAAAATTGGATTAGGGGCTAGGTGGGTGCACTGGGTTTAGAGTATCAATTATAGCAATTTTATTGCTTGAAAGAATCGCTTGGATAATCTTACAAAAGCGTTGAGATTTAATTAATTTAACACACACACAAAACTCAAAAGGAGATCACAAAGAAAATTGCTCAAGGGACAAGCTAAGTTCACCAAGGTAAAATATACCAACTCATGTCATTTACCATGAAAAGAAAATTGCTTTGGACACCACCTAGTTCGCAAGGATAAGTGAGTCAACTTAAATGCATGTTCTTTTAACCACAAATTTTTTTTCTTTTTTAAATTTCATTATTTTGCTAATATTTTCTACTTTCGGCTTCTTGTAAGTTAACATTAGTTGCTTTGGACTCCCCTTCACCCTTTCTAACTAAGTTCTCTCATTTACCAATTTATTTCAATTTATCTCATTATTATGCCTCATCGCACTAATGCTTATTTTAGTAAATGCACTTTCGTCTTAACACTCATAGAGCTCATTAGTTAAAGGAATAATTCAAAATTAATTGAATTATAAATGTGAAATTGACCTTAGCTATCAAAATAATAAAGGAAATAAATAAGATAGAACATAACAAAAGAGCAATTGAATAATAAATGTGAAATTGACCTCAACTATGAAAATAATAAAAGAAAGGAATAAGACCCAGTGTAGCAAAAGCATGAGGGGGCTATCAAACATTGTCATGATCATTTAATTAAATACATGACAATATAATTACAGTATCATGATTATAATTAAATGTTCTTTCGAATTCATTGAATGTTTCTTTCATTGCCTTGTAACATTGGCAAATTATCAGTTGAGAATCTCACCCATGCACGTTACAGAACAACAGACCATCAATGGTGATGCTTATCACCCACATATGATTCAATGCACTATAAATCACTTTGACAACAAGGGCAAGGCACAAAATAAATCGTCCATCATTATGTTGTGATTGATGCAAGACAAAGCACAATTAACCTCAAACCTATCAAAGGATCAAGCGACAAGTTCTATAGTGATGAATTTGTGCGCACACCAAGATATCATGACAACGATGGATCATCACTCACACTTACTACACAGGATTCTATAAGAGAACCAACCATTGACAAAACTTCGATCGTAAAACATAACCCTGTCCTTAGATTAATTGAAAAAAACAACATTGCATTCCCTTAGATTAATTGAAAAAAACAACATTACATTAAGGTATTAAACATCAAGAGTGCGATGGCATGATGTTAGTTCTTAAAAAAAGGGACCCGTACCTTATGGTATGGTATTGTTAGCTCAAAACAAGACCCTAGTTGTCTAAATCTGATTCCTTAAAAGCAAGACTCAAAAAAAGAAGTATGACAAATAGTTTCTTTATCATGTTTTTCCAAATATTAAGTAGCCCTATTGAATAGAGAGATCATTAGGTTCAACAATGAAAAAGAATCTGTAGAGTCTTTAGGGAATCCCTGTATACACCAAAGAAGGGTATATTATGTATTTAGAGCAACATAAGCATTAACCAAAAACGTAGTTCTCGACAAATATTGTCTCAAAATGAACAATAAGGTAGCATTCAATTTTGAAAAGGGGAAAAACCCTAAGAAACCTAGGAATTTAATGAAAAACCCTAAGTTTACATCTCATAGGCCAATGGCATTATCCAAAAATCTTCAAATCACCTATAAATAAAACAGCATTGGAAACCCTAGTTTTGCAATCACAAAAAGTGATGCCACTAGTCAAAATTCTCTAAACTGTTGTTGAAAAAGTAGCTTTGGACGCCCTAGTTCCACAATCACAAAAAGGTGATGCCACAAACCAAAAGTCTCCAAACAAGTGATGAAAAAATAAATCTGGAAACCCTAGCTCTATAGTCACAAAAAAATTATGGTACTAGCAAAACATCTTCAAAATGTTGCTGAAAAAAAAAATATAAAAACCAATGTTCCACCAAGTTTCTAAGACATCGAAGTGGGAAAACGTACATTGGGGACGTGTAGAGACACCCCCAAATTTTGGGGAAATTCATGGGGAAAGGGGGGCATCAGGGTCCGTAGCATATGGGGCCTCGTCTCTAAAAGTATTAAAATATTAAAAATACGAACCCCAACATATTAACATATCAATTCATCCCATCACCATTTACATGCTAATAAATGATTTTGCTTGAGTGAAGGGTACATTTTTATTAAGGTCGTGATAGAGGAGTCCAAAAATAAACGCCACCAACATCAAGTTACATAGGGGGGTTGATGTGCATATTAAATACCAATCTCTTACCCTATACATGATAGAATCCAATGGAAACATTCCAATCACAAAATCTTGAACACTATCAAGTCTCTTGAATTCTGAATGGGATCTAAAATTCTACTTTTTGCATATGAATTTCGATTAAGTTGGAACCACTCTCAAACATTCTAAAACAAGTAATGGCAATAATAAAAATTTAAGGGAAATAAAATGTGTAGTTAATAACTCCTGATTCAATTATTATTCTAATGCAAATGCCTATATTTATACAAATCATGTGATGGTTGGGTTTCACCTTCCGCCCAGCCCTTTCAGCTTCTTACTATTTATTTATTTTACAATAATCCCTATGGATTATATTCTAACAATCCCCCTCTTAATCCGAAGGGGTGTTCGTAAGTCCGAGCATGTTTCTGAATCTTTCAAACTTTTCTCATCCAAGCGCTTTAGTGAAGATGTCTGCAATTTGATCT
>LPNX010746737.1:824190-850240 GCA_001517045.1 Pseudotsuga menziesii | reverse complement strand
TGCACCAGTATCAAGCAGCCAACAATCTTTGTAAGATGAAAGAGAAGTCATTTCATTAATTCCAAGATTACAATGTGCAACAATACAATGAGCAGAATCGGAATATTTACTAGCATCTTGATTTTTACTGTCATCTTTCTTCTGGTTATGCTTGTCTTTGACGGAGTCCCATGAATCCCAACACTGATCTGATGTGTGCCCAGTCTTTCCCAACGCTTGCACTGCAAATCTGATCTTTTGGTGAAGTTATTTCTGCCCCTTCTGTCTCTGAAGTTTCTTCTTCCTCTGCCTCTCTTGCTGCTTTCTCCTTTGGATTGGTCTTTGGTGTGGTTCTTTGCTTTTTGAGCAAAGCAAAGTGATTCTCTAGTAGGCTCGGTTGTCTTCTTACCAAAGGCTTTCTCTCTGTCGGCTATCTTTTCTACCAGGGTGTCATATGTTAGTGATTTGAACTTGTCACTAGCTTGCAATGACTCAAGATAGTTGGAGTGAGTAGGATACAAATATTTTACAAATGCTGCAAGAGGAAGATCTGGTTTCATACCAGAGGCTTGAATCTTGTGCATGATAGCTTTGATTTCAGAGGCAACTAACATAGGATCATTGTCTTTTACTTTGAGACTGAATAATTTTAACATTAGTTGAATAACTTCCATTTCAGAGTGTGAATCATACAGTTCTTTTAATGTTTTTAATGCTTCAAAACATGATTTTGCAGGAAATATGTGCTGGCTCACCTCTTCACTGACTGTGGCAGTGATTACTGCTAAAGCTTTCTTGTCTTTTGTTCTCCAAATGGCCTTCTCTTTCTCGGATTCTGGAGGTTCAGGGTCTGTGGTTATGGTCTTTCCAGCTGCTGTCTCTATTGTGGTACCTTCGCAAATGCTGTCCCAAAGGTCATTGTAGATGAAGGTAGATTTGATCTTCCTACACCATTCTGAATAGGTGTCTTTGCCGATGAGAGTGGCACCGACTATAGATGCTATAGATTGCATTTTTACAACTGTTAGTGTAATTTACAAAGAGAAATAATAACCTTGCAGGTCTACAGTCTCTACCAAGGTGAATACAATGCAAGTTTATAGCAAATGTATCAGTCAATACAAAATATATCAAAATATATCAGTCATACATAGGCTTCTTTAATACAAAATATATCAGTCACTAGCAAAAAGAGGGCATGAACTGGCTTCATGCAATTGGTAATGTCAATTGTCAACTCGGTCACAGCAACAGCAAATACAAATCGCAGCACTCTCCAGCACTAAATTAGGGCAAAATTAGGGTTTATGCACTTCAATTCAAATTTACAGCGTTCATGGGCCCATTCCACCCATCATCCTTCATGCATATGAGAGAAGGCACGAGTCTTTACATC
Organism: Pseudotsuga menziesii; assembly: GCA_001517045.1. Lineage (NCBI taxonomy): Eukaryota > Viridiplantae > Streptophyta > Pinopsida > Pinales > Pinaceae > Pseudotsuga > Pseudotsuga menziesii. The sequence continues at coordinate 848,865 of LPNX010746737.1, read as the reverse complement.
TATATCAAAGTTTCAATACAGAATCCAGGTCACAGGCCTCTTCAATAAGTAGCACCCATCTCATTGAGATCGCTGGTTCCACATGGAGGTCGCTCAAAGTATAGACAGCACTTACAAAACTATATTATATTTCTCCTATACTTTCTTGTTCAGTTATATTGTATACTCTGCTATATAGACAACACTTACAAAAATACGGGGCTGTCTGTATACTCTACTATATAGACAGCACTTTCTATGATAATGACATATCCCGTAAGGCAGCAGACCCTATGTACACAATAACAGAAACGAAGAAAGTATACGCAACCTCCTGATGATGATGCTGTTGGATGTCGATGTGGATGTTGGATGTCCACGAAAGAGCAATGCAATATGAGCTTTCTTGATCTTGTTTTTGCGGTGTGTGGTGTGTGGCTCCTCAACAGCGGGGTAGGGTAGGCAAGAGGCCATGCCTCTCCCGATCTCTTCAACGCATTCAATGCAGAATCGATAGGCCGCAATCTACACGCAGGTAGTTTCTCGCTGTGAATACAGTCTCTCCACGCACAGCTCCACGAGACATGATCTCTCCAATGCTTTAAGTCGCAGCACAAAAAATTAGATGCAGGCTCAACGTACAGCTTCACTCACAGCAGTCTTTAATACATTGGTAGGTCACAGCACAAAAAATAGATGCAGGCTCCACTTCTTGCAGAGAACATTATCTTCATAAAATCGCAGTCTTTAATCTTCAATATCAGAGAAATAATACCAATATCACACATATCGCAGCATCAAGATACCAATATCAGTCATCAAGATACCAATATCAGTCTTCATAGTATTATTCCAACGCTAGTATTGTTTCTCAAAGCAGTCTAACTGCAATCTTAACGCAGCCTCAAACTCAACATGCAAAAGGAGGAGGGCGATTCATTCAGCTAAGAAATTAGGGTTAGGTATACACCAAACTTATGAGCGTTAATTCATTTGTAATGAAAAACAGTAAAATTGAGGGCACGCAGGCTGGGTTTCTCATGCCACTGGCAGACTGACGGAGCAGGCAGTCTGGAAATGGACTAGCAAGCAGAATGCCAAGACTGAAATGAAATGCAGCAGGAAGGAGTTATGGCAGGTAGGCAGCCAAGCTCTGATACCACTTGTAGGTAATAAATCCCGATTCAATTATTATTCTAATGCAAATGCCTATATTTATACAAATCATGTGACGGTTGGGTTTCACCTTCCGCCCAGCCCTTTCGGCTTCTTACTATTTATTTATTTTACAATAATCCCTACGGATTATATTCTAACAAAATGAAATATAATTTACTTTAAAATTTTAATATTACCATTTCAATGCTAAATAACGTAACAAATGTCAAACCCCCAAGGGGTTTTGCTTGTTGGCCACTCCACGTTCTGTTAAGGCGTAGAGGTTGTTAAGTAGGTCACAGGTTCAAATCCCCCAGTGCAAAAAGGCGGTCGTCTGTGCTATGTACAGGGGGGTCGGGTAGGCTGCTATGAGGTTATAGTGGTAGCGATAGGAATCGACCCCGTGTCACGCGAGTACAAAACCTGCTAGTTGTCGATTCCTCTATATAAAAAATAAAATAAAAACCTAACAAATGTTGAAGTCTGAAATCAAAAATCAGAAATCGGACATTAGGTTCATAAAAAAAAATTCAGGGACGCCTACTGAAAAACAGAAATCAGAAATCAGACATCAAGTTCATAAAAAAATTAAAAAATCGGGAGGGACACCTAGGCATCCCCCATTTTTAGGAGGGGGCATCAGAGTGCCCCCCTCTCTGCAAAACATGCCCTCATGCATTTAGGAACGTTTCACTAAAATTGGGGCATGCAAAACATTTCACAATGCACCCCCCGTCCCAGGCATAATGGAAAAAATCAGCATCAACAAAAAATCCGCAAGGGTCCAAAAAACATCTTCTCAGCAACATCGGCGAAAAAATCGACAAAAATCCAAAAAACATCTTCTCAGCAACATCGGCGAAAAAATCGACAAAAATCCAAAAAACATCTTCTCAGCAACATCGGCGAAAAAATCGACAAAAATCGGCAAACCGCAACAAACATTGAAAAACACAAAATATATTCATTTTTTCATAATTTTAAACATGTAAAGCAACAATAACATCAAATAAATACATTGGCACAATAAATATAGAGAAATCATTATATATATCATGTAGTCATGCCAAATATAAAATGATACATCAAAGTCGATACTGAAAGTCTAAATATAGTTGTCTAATAGTACTCAAAAGTGGACAGCTAATGGTCCAATACAAAATGAGAACACAAAAATCACAAAACTAGCAGCTAACTGTCTGTCTTTGATATCAATTCCCTCTTCCCCTTTTACAGGAAAAGACCATGGGTTGTTTTCTTGGCCTGCCCCTGACAGTAGAAGGTCCTAGCCTTGCATTAGATGTTGACCAATGTAGAAGGTGGTGTTAATGAAGGTACATCACCCTCCATGAAATCCTTTTGGGTCAAACTGCTCCTCCTACTCCTCCTATTCTTCCTCATGTTTCTCCTCCTCCTCCTGACCTTGTTGTTGTTGCTCCTCTAACCATGCAAGTTCCTCCTCCATGATAGGTAACTCAGCCTCCACCCTCCTCTTGGACAATACATCAATATTGTGCAAGGAAATGGCATCCACATTGAGTGCTTTCTCCACCTACTTCATCTAGAATAGGAGATTGTAGTTGTAAAACCCCGATTTTGACCCCATTTGCATTAAATGTATATGATGTAAATATTGTAATTAATCATGGTGTGGAGCTAAAGGCAAAATACCCACCATTGATTTATCACTTTATGTTTCGGTGATTAAAATCAATGTTGATGGTATTTTGTGCTATCCGGCACATTATACTTTTGGACATCATGTAAATATGCAATTTAATTAAACACCCACAACCAGCTATGTCAATGCAACATTAAAAGAGATGGGGGCATGGTTTCCTAAGGATAAAGGTGGGAATATTCAAACCTTTGGGGCCAATGGGGAAAAGAAAAATGTCAAAGGGAGAACCCATCAAACTCTCAACCACCCATTTTTGTCTTGTTGTGCCTAGTCATTTAATTCTGCCAGAAATTGGTTGAGGTAGTTATTGCATGGTGATGGGAAGAGTATGGTAGCCAAATTCGAATTGGAGAAGCCATCAAATTTGGAAAAACATGTTTTTGACTTATGGGCCAAGTAAATGACCAAAAATGCGTCCCATTCCCTCATGCATCCATGTTTTTGTCTTCCCCGCGTTTTTGGAGCTCCTGGGCATTCTCCATGGAAATTTTTGCAATGATCTTCATTTTTCCCATGGATGAGAAGTGGTTTTGTTAACATTCAGTGGCTTGGATCTGTGCTGGGAGTTTTTGTGTTGTTTCTACATTCCCATGGTTGGGAATTTCGTGTTTTCAGTGTTGCACAGCCAATGGGGGGTAAATCCACGAATTTAGGGACTGAGGGAGTCATTTTTTCCCACATGAAGCCATAGAACGTTTCTGGAAATTGAATTGCTCTCCCAGGGTCATTTTCCCCCATCGAAAAAAAAAAATTGGCTCCCAAGTCGTTTTTCATCATGCCCAAAACTTGCAATCGTTGTGTATGTTACTGTTGTTTGGTCTGAACTGGTTTGGGAGGGGAAATGCGGTCTAACTAGCTTGATAAACCTAGTGTGAGAAGGAACCTCACAGACAGAGCTAAGGGGTTGGATTTCTTCTTTGCACACCCTAAATAACACTGGAAAGGAAGGCATAGCCCGAGGGACTGCATAGTAGAGAAGGGGATGCTTCCTAGTGTTGGGTGTGTAGATGTTTTAAAAGCCAGGATAGATCTGGTGCATGTGTCCATAGCTCTGTGGTTGATCTCACTAGCTTAGTAGGCAGCCTTTCTGGCTCCTTTGTAGCCTAATAAACCCAACTGTGTTGGCTTGGCTGAATTTTGATATATCCTTGTCTATATGTGAGTCTGCTAGTGTTCCCTTATTCCTTGTGGGAATCATACCCATCTTAGGGGTGGCAGTGCTGCTGAGAGATTGATGAGCGCACTAGCCTATGGTTGGGTGGAACGTTGCAGCAACGTAGCTGGTTGCGGGAAAAACTTATTTCAAGATAAGTATTCTTGTCTATTTTATCTCTGCATTTGTATTTGCTTAATGAAAAGTGATGAAAATGTCTAATGTGTTGAATGAAATGTAATTTCTTCTATTGTATATTACATGTTTTACAAATATGTGTATGTTTTTAAGTTCAATTCATTTTATATTTCATTTTGGAGCTTAAATTTCCTGGATTAGATAGCACTATGGTCACGTTTTCTCTCTAGTGGATGGGAGGGGACATGATAGTGTGGTATTAGAGCCCATGTTGTAGCATTGGGCCTCAATGGGCCATGAAGAGCAACTGATAGAGGAGGAATCAACCTCTGTGTTCAGCAGAAGGAAAAGAAGCAGACATAAAAAAATTAGAAATTTTTCCAAGTGTAGAATTTTCCAATGTCAGCTTAGTTAGCTAAAGTGGAGCCGACGCATGTCGGATGAGTTAGTTGATGCATGTCCCTAAGATTTTCGTCGACAACAGAAGAAAATACAGGAAAAAAAAAATTTTGAGAATTTTCTATGTATGGGCATGTCTGATGAGTTTGACGAAGTGAGCCGATGCATGTCAACAGGGAATAGAGATGTGAGCCGATGTGTGTCGACTGAGTCGATCCGATGGGAAGAAATGAAAAAAAAATTGAAAAAAAATTCTGTATTGAAATTGGCAGAAATTGAAGAATTTTTTCGATATGTCAGCTAACTTCCGCCGACGCACATCAAAAAACTTTGGGAGTTTCAACTGCAACGCGTTGGGTGGAAAGTCGAAATTTTTCCGACGTGGCAAAAGGTTTAGCAAGTTGTCAATCTGAAAAAAAAAAGTTCAAAATTTTTCCGCAATGGCGGCAATTTTGCAAGTTGTCGATCGAAAAAAATTCTAAAGTTTTCCACAATGGCGACAGTTTTGGCAAGTTGCCGATCGAAAGAAAGTTGGAAATTTTTCTGCTACGGCGGAAGGCCCAATTGGGGGAAACTTGGAAAGTTTTTCGACGCAAGGGAAGAAAACTTGGCAAGTTTTCTGCAACGGCGAATGGAAGTCGAAAATTTTTTCGACGCAACGGACAACCCCTGTCATCCCCTTCAGACAGTCGATTTTTGTGAAAAGAAAATTTTTTGTTTTGGAAAAGTGTCAATATGAAATTTTTCCAAATGCAGGTAAGTAATGTATTATTAATGTGAATGCTATACAGCTAACAATTGTGTTTATTAACACATTTTGCAAAATCATAGTCACCTTCAAAGGCATCATTCCAGATAGTATAGTTTGATAAAGTGAGTTGTGATTCAACCATGAGAATCTTCAGCATGAATGATGCACAAGATCCCTATGAACATGAGCAATATGTTAAGGGAGAAAACATCCATGTGGGGAATGCCAAGACAGAGTCAAATGGGAGAAGATTTCAAGATACTCCCCCAGATTTTGCAGCCACCATCAGTAGCCTAAGGGTGGAGATGCAAAGTTACAGGGAAGATAATGAAATATTGTTTAAGGCTTAGGAGGAGAAGAATCAGCTGAATGCAACCATGCTGCAAAGTTTGACAGATATCTAGAGGCAGATGAACTCCCAGGACCAGACAGTAAGACCAGAAGGAAGTAGGAGCGGTGATAGAAGAAGAAAGATACCTCCTACTGAGTCATCTAACTCTGAAGGATCCACTGAGGATTCAAGCTCTTCATCTCACAAAAGTAAGAGGAAGAGACATTACCAAAACATCTCACGAGATGAATTCAAGAAGGCTAATCCTCCTATGTTTGATGGCGAGGTAAAGAATGGTCAAGAAGTTGAAGCTTGGCTTCTTGGGATGAGAAACTATTTCGAATTCCAAGACTACTATGGAAATATGAAGGCTAGGGTAGCCATCTTCAGCTTGACTGAAAGAGCATCCATATGGTAGGAGCACTTCAAGCAAGTGAAGAATATTAATGAAAGGAATATTGTGTGGAAACAGTTCCAGAAGTATTTCAAGCAGAAGTACCTCTCTGATACGTACTATGATGACAAGAATAAAGAGTTCCATGAGCTGAGATTGGGACAACAGACTATGGAAGAGTATGCAAACAAGTTCTTGGAGCTATTGAGGTATGTCAGGTACATCAAAGATGAAAAAAGTGAAAATCCAACGTTTCTTGAGTGTATTTTCTCAACCATACAAAAACAGAATTGATTTTTATGAACTTATAACTCTTGAAGAAGCAATAAGGATATAGGATATTTAGACACTTAGGATATCCGTTAGGTAAAGTGTGTTTATTTAATATGCATTAGTATGCATTTGTAAATATTATAATTTGACGGTCATGATATGTTCTAGACATAAAGTGATCTGACGGTTCAACTTCTCTTAGATCATGCCTACCCTTGATCCGTGGCTTAGCACTCAATTGGTCCATGATCTCTATTTAAAGAGCATGGAGGGTCCTTGGCTAGTTGATCGATTATGAGAATCTCATTTCTAACTTTCTTTCTTTTGCATAATAAATTGCTCCAAGTAGCTATTTGGTTGGGGTCGTGTACTGTTTCCCTCTCAAGGGTTTTAACCATGTCAAAACATCGGTGTGATGATCTTTGATCTATTTGTGTGGGTGGTTTCTCTAGGTGTTCAGTCTTTTGGGAGTACCCTGTGTACCCGAACATGGTATCAGGGCGTTTATGAAGAGCCGCTTCCAGTTGTGATCTAGATCTTAAATTGTTGTTACCGAAACATTGAAAGGGTTTTTTGTTCTAGAATTTTTGTGCATTTGTGGCCTGTGGGTGGTGTCCCATTGTGTCTGGAGCGTCGTTTTCATTTGGAAATAGTTTTCGGTGCATCGAAAACCATTTTCATTTGATCCAAAAACACCCATTTCATCAGATCTGAAGGTATAATGTTACAGTGACGGTTTTGTTTTATTTGTTTTAAATAATATAAAAAACACTCATATTTTTATCAGTTTTATTATTAGATCTTTTTTTGGTCTCGGATTTTTGCCTTCCCTGTCTACGTATGATTTTTGCTATGTACTTTGCGTGATCGCGGCGAATCAGAAACAGAAAGGGAAAGGGTATTTCTCAGTTGCATATGCTCTTTGTCGTGCACCTTGTGCGATCGCGACGAATCAGAAACAAAGAAAAAACATAGACTTTTTGGGTAAGCTAACGAGATCTAACCCCACAAGCGTGGAAAAGTTTTTTTGTTTTTTTTTTGGTTTGTGGTGTGATTTGTAGAAAAAAGAAGCAAGCACGAAAACCAAGAGAGAAGAGTAAAACAAACAAAACAAAAAAACCATTCATCATTCCCTCCTTTTATGTACTTTTTAAACTTAGCTCACTTGGTCCAAAGTTGCTTTATTACTTAATAGGTCTTGAGTTCAAGTCTTATTAACTTATTTTCTTAATAGTGCATGCAATTTCTATTTTTTAAGTTACTTTATTGTAAAAGTGCATCTCACTTAAAAATAAAATAAAATAAAAAGTGAGTCACTTAAGTTTTTTTGTTTATTGCCGCACTATTTAAAGTAACATTATTGTAAAAGTGAAAATCACTTATTTTACAAAAGTGATTCACTTAAAGCAACTTTCTTGTAAAGTGATTGTCAAAGGTTCATCTTAGGAAGAAGGGATTCTTTCTTAGTTGGTCAATTTTATATCTACCACGTCACTATTGGGGACTTCTTCAACATTTTCTTTGATCAAGCATAACTTCATCATACAAAATCAGTTTTCAGTGTCGTTTTTTTTTAAACAACCTGGTTTTTTTATTTATTTGCATCCATATAGTTGGTTTCTATTTTTTCAGCCATTATTTTACAGTATGACCGCCCTTTCTGATATTCTACTTACCAGTTCTACCTATTTTTCATGAAAATCTCGTAGGGAGGATGTTCTACGAAGTATGGGACTTTTCATAGTTACCTCAGGGAAAGAAATAGAACCCACTAATGATGATAAGAAAATAAAATGGAAAAATATATGTGATGAAGCTCATGGATTGATTGGGATGTCAATCTCTACTTATTTGTGATTCCATATATCTGGAATTAATGAACCTGATAAAGCTTGGGAAAAATTGGAATCTGTGTTTGGTAAACACAATGAAATTCGAGGTCATCAACTTGAGAATCAGTTGATTTCTTTAAATCCAAGGTATTTTTCATGCATTCAAGATTATTTATGTAAATACAAAACTCTTAGACTCTGATGTGAAGAATGTAAGATTAAGAGAGAAGACAAACAATGTATTTATCATATTCTTTCCAAACTTGGACCTACATATTCTGTTTTTGTATCTACGTTTTACTCCATGAAAGAATCATTGACTGTAGCTAGCTATCAAGATCCTAGTATTGAATCCTTTTGTGATTCATTAATTAGAGAGAAAGATAAGCTCATTCATCTTGGAATAATTAACAATGCAGATACATCTGGGAAAGCCTTATTGACCCAACAGAAAGAAAATTTCAAGCCTCCCAAGAAACAAAACTTTCGCAATAATAAGCCAAACAAGGGTCCCAAACCCTCTCAGTTATCTCCTTCTTTAAAAAATGACAAAGGATCCAAGCCAAAAGGAAAGAAGAATGAGCATCATTGCAACTATTGCAGGAAATATAATCATGATGAATCTAAGTGTTTCAAGAAGATGGCAGACTTGGAAGCAGCAATGAAGAAGCACCACATCAACCTAGATTCATCTTTAGAATCTACCTCTCACGAACATGCACTTTGTGCTTCTGGTTATTCTTATACTGCATCTTCTTCTTCTACCCAAAATGAATGGCTCATTGATTCTGGAGCATCTTATCATATGGCTAAGGATCAAGCCATATTTTCTACTATGCATGAATGTAACACCAAAAAAATATTTGTTGGTGATGATAGATCTCTAAGTGTTGTAGGATATGGAACAATTCCAGTAGAAAATGGTCATTTTAGTGATGTACTATATGTTCCAAGAATTTCCTGCAATTTGTTGTCAATCTATCAAATCACTCATTCTGGTGAAGGTAAAACTGTAACGTTTACACCTCACCAAGTTGTAATCAAGGATTTTAAAGATCCTCAACATGTCCTAGCTACCAAAATTGTTGATGATATTACCACGTTGTACAAATTTAACAACTTTGGGTCATCGCCTTTTCCTTCAGTTTTTGTTGCTCATAGTGATAACTTGAGCAAACTTTGGCATGAGCAATTTGGTCACTTAAATTATCGCTCATTGTAACAACTATGTAAAGACAATATGGTGACTGGTCTTTCGATGGTATCTTGCAAGGATGGTGTTTGTTCCAGTTGTGTACTCAGAAAGCATCATCGGGACAGTTTTGACAAACATGCCTCTTGGCACGCCTCAGTTCCCTTGGATCTTGTGCATAGTGACTTGTGCGGTCCTCTTCCATCTGCTTCCCTTTTTGGTTTCAAATATTTCTTAACTTGCATTGATGATTACTCCAGACGCACTTGGGTTTATTTCCTAAAACTTAAGAGCGAAGTATTTAACATGTTCTTGGCCTACAAGGCCCTTGTTGAAAAACAATCTAGTCATCATATCATTAAGTTAAGATCCGACAATGGAGGAGAATATGTTAACAAAAAGTTCACTACTTTCTGCATTGAACAAGGAATCCAACAACAACACATTGTTCCATATACACCACAACAAAATGGTGTAGCTGAACGGAAGAAATGCACTTTAAAAGAAATGGCTAATTGTATGATCCAATCTAAGCGACTAAGTCTTCAATTTTGGGCTGAGGCCATAAATTGTGCAAAATACATAGTTAATCGCACCCCCACTAAATATTTACAAGGTATAACACCAGAAGAAGCATGGATTAAAATTAAACTAGATGTAAGCCATTTCCGTGTGTTTGGTAGTGAAGCATGGGCTCACATTCTGAATGAAAAATGGAAAGCATTGCAACCTAAAAGTGAAAAGTGCATATTTGTTGGATATTCTGAAGATGTAAAAAGTTATAGACTTCTTCAACCACATTCAAATGATGCAATCATTAGAATATTTGTTAAATTTGATGAAAATCTCGTCCTGCGAGCCTTACTCAGTGGTTGTGCCATCTTTGGCCAGCGAGCCTGATTCGTCAATTGTGCCTTCTTCTGCTTCCAACTTCCTTGATAGATTTCCAACTCTAGTTTCTGATGATGACAATGAGGATGAAAATCCACCTCCTCCTGCTCATATTCCTCAAGTTGCACCATCACCATTACGTCCTCAATGGGTCCATTCAACATGTGAAGCAGTTGGTGATCTTGCCGGTGATCCTAGAGATCAACGTCGAACACGTTCTTATTTTCATCGAGCCTCTTCTCTTTTGGCTCAAGTTTCTGAGAATCGTGATCCAGAAACTTTTGCAAAAGCTTCAGAAAATCCAAATTGGGATGCAGCTATGGATGAATAATATCGTTCCTTAATGGCGAACGATACTTGGGATATTGTACCTCTTCCTAAAGGAAGAAAACTTGTCAGATGTAAATGGGTCTATAGAACTAAGTATGCATCAGATGGAAGTGTTGAAAGACTTAAGGCAAGGTTAGTTGCCAAAAAAATTTCCCAAGTTGAAGGGATTGACTACAATGAAACCTTTTTCCCTGTCGCAAAAATGAACTCCATCCATCTTGTTCTTTCCCTTGTAGCCTTACATAACTAGGAATTCCATCAAATGGATGTCAAGTCTTCATTCTTACATGGTGATTTACAGGAGGAAATTTACATGGAACAACCTCCTAGATATGTTCAGAATAACTCTAGCCTTGTTTGTCATCTTAAAAAATCCTTATATGACCTTGAGCAAGCTCCTAGAGCTTGGTATGCCAAAATGGATAGATTTCTCCTTGACACTGCTTTTTCTAGATGTCATTCTGACCCCAATGTCTATACCAAGAAAGTAGGAAACAATCTCATCACATGTGTTCTTTATGTTGATGATCTTATCCTTACTGGAAGTGACCCTAAGCTTTTAACCCATGTGAAATCCAGTCTTAAGCAAAATTTTGAAATGTCAGACTTAGGACATTTGCATTATTTTCTTGGTCTCCAATTCTTGCAAACCAAAGAAGGAATATTTCTTTCCCAGTCTAAGTATGCTTGTGCCTTCTTTGTCGCTTTCACATGGAAGATTGTAAACCAGCCCCTTCTCCCTTCCAGTCTGGAGTCAAATTTTATGCCACTTGTACTTCCCTTGAAGTAGATGCCACCTTGTATCGTTAGCTTGTTGGCAGTCTCTTATACTTGAATCATTCCCATCCTAACCTTTCCTTTGTCATTGGTCATGTTGCCCGTTATATGCAAACACCTCATGAAATTCACTGGAAAGCAGCAAAAATAATACTTCGATATATTCAAGGTACAATTCAGTTTGGGATTCATTACAGTACAGGGGGGACACCTTTGTTGGTTGGTTTCACTGATTCAGATTGGTTCGGCGATCCTTATGATCGAAATTCTACTACGGGTTATCTTTTCAGTCTGGGATCTGGACCTGTCACTTCGGCTTGTAAGAAACAACAAGCTCTTTCTCTTTCTTCAGCAGAAGCAGAATATTGAGCTGCAGTTAATGCCATTCAGGAATCTTTATGGATTCAACAAATCCTATCAGAGTTTGGATTCGAGTAGCAATAGCCTACTCCTCTTTGGTGCGATAATCAAAGTGCCATCAAGCTTGCCAAAGATCTAGTTCTACATCAACGCAGCAAACAGATTGAGCTACATATGCACTTCATCAAAAATCTTGTTCATGATTGCATTCTTGAAGTGCTATTTTTCCCTGTAGATGATCAAGTTGTAGACATCTTCACCAAGTCTCTTACAGAAGCGAAGTTTTCTAAACTTTGATCTATGTTAGGAGTTCAGGAACTTGTCATTAAGGGGGTATAGGCTCTAATGCCTCCTTCCTTCTCTTAATAGTGTCACTTTGTAAATCCTTAAATCCTATCCCAAGTTGTTCTTAAGGGGGGATGTTAGGATATTTAGACACTTAGGAGTTAGTTAAGATCAACTTGTATAATATATCTGTTAGGTAAAGTGTGTTTCTTTAGTATGCATTTGTAAATATTCTAATCCGATGGTCACGATATGTTCTAGACATAAATTGATCCGACAGTTCAACTTCTCTTAGATCATACCTACCCTTGATCTGTGGCTTAACACTCGATTGGTCCATGATCTCTATTTAAAGAGCATGGAGGGTCCTTGGCTAGTTGATCGATTATGAGAAGCTCATTTCTAACTTTATTTCTTCTACATAATAAATTTCTCCAAGTAGCTATTTGGTTGGGGCCGTGGATTGTTTCCCTCTCGAGAGTTTTAACCACATCAAAACATCGGTGTGTTGATCTGTGATTTGTTTGTGTGAGTGGCTGCTCTAGGTGTTCGGTCTTTTGGGAGTACCCTATGTACCCGAACAGGGAGCACTTCATGCAAGTGAAGAATATTAATGAAAGGAATATTGTGTGGAAATAGTTCCAGAAGTATTTCAAGTAGAAGTACCTCTCTGATAGGTACTATGATGACAAGATTAAAGAGTTCCATGAGCTAATATTGGGACAATAGACTATGGAAGAGTATGCAAACAAGTGCTTGGAGCTATTGAGGTATGTGAGGTACATCAAAGATGAAAAAGTGGAAATCCAACGTTTCTTGAGTGGGTTTCCTCAAGCATACAAAGACAAAATTGATTTTTATGAACTTAGAACTCTTAAAGAAGCAATAAGGAAAGCTAAGTATTGCTACGAGCAAAGTAGAGGAAAAACTAATTATAAGAAGACATTGAAGGACAAAAGGAATGAGAAGTCGGATTAGAGGAAGAAAGGTTTCAAACTTTCTAATTTCAGAAATCAGCAGAAGTAGCCATCACAAGCTGCGAGTAAGCCAGCTAAGGTTATGGGAGAGAAGCCAAAAGATCCACAACATAACAGGTACCTATCCAATGTTAAAAGTGTGGAGGACCCCAAATACACAGGAATTGTCCATTTGAGGATGGGAATGCAAGGCCAGCTTATAATGTTCAAGAAGCAGAAACAATGGGTCAAGTGGCAAGAGTCGTCCATAGGATTTATGCAGCACTGGAGGACCGCCAGGAAGATCACCAATCGACTGTGGTTGAAGTTGCAGGTAAGATTGTTAAGCAAATTGTTTCTATTTTAATTGAACCTGGTGCTACTCACAATTACATTACCCCTAGAGTAGTGTATATTTATGCTTTTAATAAAGTAAAGCATAGAAAATCTTGGTTAGTTCAACTAGGCATTGGAACTAAGAGAAAGGTTAGTGAAGTGGTAGAGAAATGGATGTTGGTCATGAATGGATCGGTCACTTGTGTTGATATGAATGTTCTACCACGTGGTTCCTATGATGTTCTCATTGGAATGGATTGGTTAGAAGCTCATAGGGTAAATATTGACTGTTATAATAAGAATTTTGAGTGTGTGGATGAAGAGGAAAACTCAAGGGTTGTGAAAGGCATTCCAAAGGTGATTTATTTTAGGCAGATTTCAGTAATGCATCTGAAGAAGTGTTGTGGGAAAGGTTGCATAGTGTATGCAACTCATGTTTTGGAAGTAGCAGAGAATGAAACTCCTAGGTTGGAGAACTTTCATGTGTTGCAGGAATTTAAGGATGTGTTTCCTGATGAGATTATAGGGCTTCCTCCAAAGAGAGACATCGATTTCACAATTGAACTTGTTCCAAGAGCAGCACAAGTGTCCAAGACACCCTACAGAATGATTACACTAGAAATGATAGAGTTGAAGATGCAACTACAAGAGTTGTTGGAGAAGAAGTATATAAGGCCGAGTGTGTCTCCTTGGGGAGCACCAGTTCTGTTTGTGAAGAAGAAAGATGGTACACTCAAGTTATGTATTGATTACAGGAAGCTGAACAAAGTCACTGTGAAGAACAAATATCATTTTCCTAGGATTGATACCCTCTTTGATCAAATGAGAGGAGAAAAGGTATTTTCCAAGATTGACTTGAGGTCTGGTTACCATCAAGTAAGAATCAAGGATGAAGACAATCATAAGATAGCCTTCAGAACAAGGTATGGACATTATGAGTTTGTAGTGGTACGATTTGGTCTCACAAATGCACCGACTACATTTATGTGCCTTATGAATAGTGTCTTCAGCAGGTATTTGGACAAGTTTGTTCTTGTTTTCCTTGATGACATTATTATTTATTCTAAGAATGAGGAAGATCATGAAAAACATCTAAGATTGACATTGCAATTTCTCAAGGAGCATAACTTGTATGCAAATTTGAGTAAGTGTGACTTCTATAGAGATAGGATTCATTATTTGGGTCACATTATCTCAGATGAGGGCATATCTGTAGACCCTGAAAAGATTGAGGCCATTATGAATTGGCCTACTCCAAGAAATGTGACAAATGTAAGATATTTTATGGGACTTGCAGGATACTACAGGAAATTCATTGAAGGATTCTTCAAGGTTGCAGATCCAGTCACTTATTTGCAAAAGAAGTGAATAAAGTTTGAATGGACACCAAGGTGTGAGGAAAGCTTCCATCAATTCAAGAACCTTCTCACAAGTGCACTAGTCTTGAATATTGCATACCCAGAAAAATATTTTGTGGTGTGTACTGATGCATGCAGACAAGGGCTTGGAGGAGTCCTTATGCAAGACAACCACGTGATATGTTATGAGTCAAGAAAGTTGAAGGAGCATGAGAAGAACTATGCTACTCATGATCTCAAACTTGCATCCATAGTACATGATCTCAATATGTGGAGGCGTTACTTGATGGGAAGAAATTTTGAGCTAAGGACAGACCATTGTGGTATGAAGTATTTATTTGATCAACCCACGTTAAATGCTAGGAAAGCTAGATGGCTGGAGTTTTTATGTGAGTTTGATTTTGAAAACAAACACATAAAAGGAAAAGAGAATAAGGTAGTTTATGCACTCAGCAGGAAGGTGTAGGAAATGCATTTGGCATCTCTTACTATTTGCCAATCAGATTTGAGATAGCAGATTGCTAATCATGCTGCTAAAGGTGAATTGTATGCACAGGTCAAGGACAAGTTGCAGCAGCAAAGCCTTGAAAAGAGGTATGAGGGATATAAATTGGAAGAAGATGGATTTCTTACCTATAAGAACAAAATTTATATTCCAAATGTAGCATATTTGAGGAGGATGGTTATGGATGAGATCCATCAAGCTCCATATCCTGGTCACCCAGGATATCAGAAGACAATTGCTACAGCCAGAAAGCAATATTTTTGGCCAGGAATGAAAAGGACATGTTTGAATATATTTCAAGGTGCATGAAATGTCAGCAAGTAAAGTTTGAGGATCAACACCCAACAGGTTTGTTGCATCCCTCGCCAGTTCCAGAATGGAAGTGGGAAGTTATTTCCATGGATTTTATTACAGGATTGCCAATGACTTGGAGACAACATCATTCCATCATGGTTGTGGTGGACAAGCTGACAAAGGTAGCACATTTTATACCGATTAAGTCCACACACAAGACTGATGACATTGCAAAAATATTCATGAAGGAGATTTTCAAATTGCATGGATAGACTAAGGCAATAGTCTCTGACCGAGATGTCAAGTTCACTTCTAATTTTTGGAAGGGGTTGTTTGCAGATTTGGGTACAAAGCTGAACTTCAGCACTGCCTACCATCCTCACACTGATGGGAAGACAGAGAGAGTGAATCAAGTGCTTGAAGACATGCTTCGCATGTATGTGATGGACAAACCAACCAAGTGGGAAGATTATTTACACTTGGTTTAATTTGCTTATAACAATGGAAAACAAGCATCCTTGGGGATGAGTCCATATGAAGGTTTGTATGGTAGAAGGTGTAGGACACCAATGACTTGAGATAATCAAGTGAACAAGATTGTGCTTTGTCCAAAATTTCTCAAGGAGATAGAGCAGGAAGTTGTAAAGATCAGGCAAAATTTGAAAGCAGCCCAGGACAGACAAAAAATATATGCAGATAAGCATAGGGTGAATAGAGGTTTTAGTGTTGGGGATCATGTTTACCTCGAAGTGAGGGAAAGGAAGAGTTCCTTAAATATTGGAAGTTATTCCAAGCTGTCACCTAGATATTGTGGGCCGTTTGAAGTGCTTGAAAGAATAGAACCAGTAGCATATAGACTTGCATATCCTGCTAGCACTAGAGCTCATAATGTTTTTCATGTTTCTTTGCTCAAGAAATATGTACATGATCCTAACCATGTGATAAATTGGGATGTGATTCAGGTGGAACCCGAGGGAGAGTACCAAATTGATCCAATGCGCATCCTCAACAGGAAGGTCACAATGCTCCGGAACCGATCCATAGGGCAGGTAAAGGTGCAATGGGAGCACTATGGTCCTGAAGAGGCTACGTGGGATATGGAGGATGTAATGCAATTGGCACATCCATTTTTGTTCAATTCTGTGGAGCACTGATGGCAGTGCCATTGTAGCATTCTTGTTCAATTTTGTAAAGCACTGAGGATAATGCTCTTGAAGGGGGAGGGGAATGTAACACCCCAATTTCGACCTCGTTTGCATTAAATGTATATGATGTAAATATTGTAATTAATCCTGGCGTGGAGCTAAAGGCAAAATCCCCACCATTGATTTATCGTTTTGTGTTTCGGTGATTAAAATCGATGTCGATGGTATTTTTTGCTATCTGGCACATTATAATTTTGGACATCATGTAAATATGCATTTTAATTAAAGACCCACAACCAGCTATGTCAATGCAACATTAAAAGAGATGGGGGCATGGTTTCCTAAGGATAAGGGGGGGAATATTCAAACCTTTGGGGCCAATGGGGAAAATCCAAATGTCAAAGGGAGAACCCATCAAACTCTCAACCACCCATTTTTGTCTTGTTGTGTCCAATCATTTAATTCTGCCAAAAATTGGTTAAGGTAGTTATTGCATGGGGATGGGAAGAGTATGGTAGCCAAATTTGAATTGGAGAAGCCGTCATATTTGGGAAAATGTGTTTTTGACTTATGGGCCAAGTAAATGCCAAAAAATGCAGCCCATTCCCTCATGCATCCATGTTTTTGTATTCCCCGCGTTTTTGGAGCTCCTGGGCATTCTCCATGGACGTTTTTGCAGTAATCTTCATTTTTCCCATGGCTGGGAAGTGGTTTTGTTAACATTATGGGATCTGTGCTGGGAGATTTTTTGTTGTTTCTACATTCCCATGGTTGGTAATTTCATGTTTTCAGTGTTGCACAGCCAATGGGGGACAAATCCACGAATTTAGGGACTGAGGCAGTCATTTTTTCCCACGTGAAGCCATAGAACGTTTCTAGAAATCAAATTTCTCTCCCAGTGTCATTTTCCCCCATCGTCAAATTTGTTTTTAGCTCCCAAGTCATTTTTCATCGTGCCCAGAACTTGGAATCATTGTGTATGTTACTGTTGTTTGGTCTGAACTAGTTTGGGAGGGGAAATGTGGTCTGACTAGCTTGATAAACCTAGTGTGAGAAGGAAACTCATAGACAAAGCTAGGGGGTTGGATTTCTTCTTTGCGCACCCTAAATAGCACTAGAAAGGAAGGCATAGCCCAAGGGACTGCATAGTAGAGAAGGGGATGCTTCCTAGTGTTGGGTGTGTAGATGTTTTAGAATCCAAGATAGATCTGGTGCAGGTGTCCATAGCTCTGTGGTTGAGCTCACTAGCTTAGAAGTCAGCCTTTCTAGCTCCTTTGTAACCTGATAAACCCAATTGTGTTGGCTTGGCTGAATTTTTATATATCCTTGGCTATGTGTGAGTCTGCTAGTGTTCCCTTATTCCTTGTGGGAATCATGCCCATCTCGGGGGTGGCATTGCTGCTAAGAGATTGATGAGTGCACTGGCCTATGGTTGGGTGGAACGTTGCAGCGAAGTAGATGGTTGTGGGACAAACTTCTTTCAAGATAAGTATTCTTGTATGTTTTATCTCTACATTTGTATTTTCTTAATGAAAAATGATGAACATGTCTAATGTGTTGAATGAAATGTAATTGTTTCCACTGTATATTACATGTTGTACAAATATGTGTATGATTTTAAGTTCAATGCATTTTATATTTCGTTTTGGGGCTTAAATTTTCTAGATTAGATAGCACTATGGTCATGTTCTCTCTTTGGTGGACGAGAGGGGACATGGAAGTAGTGGACATACACCAAGTGATTCACGTGTGGGAAATCCAACTTGTAAAAGGGTGATAAAAAATTTAATGTCTTGACTCTTGAGGCCAAATGAAAATAATATGAAAGAGGATATTAAATTACAATTATTTTAATTACTTTGATAAATTTCTTACGTGGTGTGTTTCTTTGAGTGTATTTTATGAAAGACAATCCAATTACGCTCAAATACAGAAAACCTACAGTTTTGGTTGAGGACTCGAATGGAATTTTTTTTAAAATTTGGTGCCCTTACATCATATGTCCTCCACCAAAAACCTACAATAAACAATAAAGAAAGAGAATTGTGTAAATTTTTATCTCATTCCCCAACCCAATTTAAAGCCACCATTTTCCTCATACTTTAAAGCCCAACCCAATTTACTATCTGCTACAAATTAAATCATTTTCTCATAAACAAATTGACTAAAACACATAAAGAATTTTACAATTTTAAATAAGCAACAATAAAAACACAGTCACACATCAAAATTCAAACTCGTAAATTTTTGGTCAAATGACCCAGGAAAAACCCCAACCTCCAGGGAAAACCTATATTTATCAATAGTACAGTAGAGAACAAAATTTCCAGTAACTACTTATCTCAACCAGAAGATAAAACTTCATCCTCAAAATTCATTCCCACTTCCAGAAATTAAACTAAGAATTTCCATCCTGCAAACCACCTCGAAGAACATGCCTCTATAGGATTGTACGAATGATGTACGACCTGCTGCCTCGAAATTCCTGCCCACTGGAACAAAAAACTTCTGCATCAAAATCCGTGCCCCCACTGTCTCGAACTTTGTGCCCTTCTCTAGCTAAAAAGTATTGTATGAACATATACAGTACGACTGCAATTAATGCACTTAAATGTTGCCTCGAAAATCGTTCCCATTGAACTGTTGTTCCTTCCCCTCGAAATTCATGTCTAAGAAAAACACTTCAGTTCCATTTTTCTCTCCTCTGAAATTCGACTTGCCCTCCAAAAAAAATGAACAAGCGCCTATTCACATGGAAATTTGTCTTTTAGGTAAAATTGGATGGGTGAGTGAAAGGTCATCTAATCCAAGGGCCCATATTGGATTAGATGAGTGGCTATGATAAAATCACTTTTCTCTAAAAATTGAATTTTAATTCACTCACTTTTTAAATTTTTACTTAAAGTACACTTTAATCACTAAAGTGCATTTAATGCTCATCTCAAGTCATTAATATAAAGTCCATGTGACATGGCCCCTTTTTCCCAATGACTTAGGCAAAAGTCGCCAAGGGGAAAAACTTCCAAGGTATAAAACTTCAACACTCCCTCTTACTGAGGAAGGTGTTCTACACCACACCCAACGTATCTCTGAAGTAAATAAACTTTCCTCTTCCAAGAGACTTCGTCAGTATATATGAAACCTGCTCATCAGTGGAAATGTACTACAACTCCACAGCTCCTCTCTGAACATAATCACGGATGAAATGGTACCTGATCTCAATATGCTTTGACCTGTTGTGAATTACAGGATTCTTAGAGAGTTGGATGCAACTCTGATTATCACAATAAATCATCGCATGCTTCAAATCCTGATAAAATAAATCCACCAATAACTTGTGAATCCACAAAGCCTTGCAACTAGGCTGACTGGTTTCAATGTACTCAGCCTCTGCAAAACTCAAAGCAACAGAATTTTGCTTATGACTGAACCACAACATTGTTGTCAATCCCAAACTTAAACAACATTCGGAAGTGCTCTTCTGGTCCGCTGCACTTCCTTCCCAAACTAAGTCTGTGAATCCAATCAAACTAAACCCATCCCATATCATATAAATCCAGACCATAATCCATTGTTCCTGCAAGATATCTCGGCACATGTTTCACGGAAATCCAATGCACTCTCCTAGGCTCCACCATGAACTGACTAAGAGTGGTCACCACAAAACACAAATCTAGCCTAGAGTTGACCAGATACATCAACGAACCTATGAGCTAATGATATATGATAGGATCCACCAACTATCCCTTAGAAGCATGAAGCTTATTCCACTTGGCGATCATAGGAGTATACATTGGCCTACGATCCTCCATCTGAAATCTCCTCAGAATATCCACTGCATACATTTCCTAGCCCAAGAAAATATGACCAGGCTCCTGCCAAACCTCCAATCCCAAAAAATAATGCATCAACCCAATGTTAGTCATCTCATACTCTGAAGCAAGATCTCTCTTGAAAACTACAACATGTCTCTCCTCACCTATGATAAACAAATCATCCACATACAACAGAAGAATGAGTGGATCATCTCCAACCATGATGAAGTAGAGATTCGGATCAGCCTCACTGTTCTGAAAACCCATTGATAGTAAGTAAGAGTCTATCCTGGAATACCAAGATCGAAGAGCTTGCTTCAGCCTGCAAACATGAGACTCTATCCCATGAATCTCAAAGCCCTATGGCTACTCCACATAAACCTCCTCCTATTTAATTCCATTGAGAAATGCAATCTCCACATTCACCTGATGGATCTTCGAACCCATTTCCGCAAAAATTGAAATCAATGATCTGATAGAAGTATAATTAACAACCGATGCAAAGGTCTCATCATAATCAACTCTCTCTACCTATGAAAACCCCTGCACCACAAATTGAGCCTTGTATTTCTCCACACTGCCATCTGCAGCATGCTTTACCTTGCAAATCCATCGAGAATTCACCATTGACTTCCCCTCTGGTCTCAGAACAATCTCCCAAACATTGTTCTTCATGATGGAATGGTATTCCTCCATCATGGCATCTCTCCAAACATGATGTTGAGAGGCCTCCTCAAAATTAGATGGCTATGAATAATGAAGACTAGCAACCAAGGCCATACCCAACCTATCTAGCATCACTATAGTCCTCACTCGTTTCTTGGTCACTCCAAAATCCTTAGCTTCCTTCAGGGTATCCTGAATCCATTTAGGCTTCCTATTTTCTAAAGGTTTCTCCCAAACTGGTATGTCATTATCTGAAGAACTCCCAGAATTAGAAGGCCCAAAAACCTGTGTACCGGGAGCCGGTGAACCAACAACTGGTGAAATCTATGATCTGATAGCTATGTATGATTAACTTGTGACCTGATAAACAAAACTTGACCCTGAAGAACCTGTTGGATGAACCATTGAACCTGAATATCATGTGACTATAACATGTGTCCCAGTAACCCCGAAAACCTGTGAACCTATACTCCGTACTGAATGTACCTATGAAGATCTCTAAGGTGTGGGAACCTACTTCTCTCGTTGCACTAACTCTATGGACTTCCTAAAGGCCCAATCCTCCTCAAATATTACTTCCCACCTCACAAAAACTTTTCTCAAGGTAGGAAGATAAATGCACAAGGCCTTTGAAGTCTCATCATACCTCACAAAGATGTCTCTCTCTATTATGGGCTCAATCTTTGTCCTCTTCTCAAAAGGAACTTGTGAAAAATTTAGGCAAACCAAATATAGGAAAAATGACTTACCTCGGGATTCTTTCCTTTGAACACCTCCTCAAGAGTCTTATTCCCAAATACACGATGTGGAATCATGTTCTAAAGGTACACAACTGTACTATATGCCTCTGCCCAAAGAAAGAAAGGGAGTGATTGATCATGTGATATGGCTCTCATTGCTCCAACAATGGTTCAGTTATTCCTTTCTACCACTTCATTATGCTCAGGAGTGCATGGTACTGTCAACTATCTCTGTATGCCCTCCTGTTTGCAATACTCATCGAACTCTTTGGAGGTATACCCACCCCTATTATTTGATTTGAGTGCTCGAATACTCCTCCTAGTATGGTTCTCCATAAAAGCTTTGAACTCTTGGAACCTCTGCAAGACCTCCTCAGATTACTTGCTACTCAGAAAGTAGATCAAAGTCTTCCTAGAATGATCATCGATGAATGTCACATAATACTCAAAACATATCATAGAAATAGATGACATAGGACCATACCAATCAGAATGTATCAAATCAAGCACTCATGTTGACATGTTATCACTGCTTGTAAAAGCAATCTTTGTGTACTTTCCCAAAGCACACGCTCTGCATACGTGACTGTGCTTAGTGTTGAACTCAGGAAAACATGTAACTATGTACCTCAACATACTCAAAGATAAATGATGCAGATGATCCATCCTCCTATGCCATAGCTCACAAAGCTCACTGGCCTCAAATTTGCACATTCAGTGATCATTATCACTTTATTATTGGCCATATTATATTATTATTGCAGTGATTTTGGTTCTCCTAGAGCATTGTAGTTTTCTAGGGGGTATGAGTAGTCACTTATACCATTATTTTAAGTCTTTATATACTCTAGTACATTCAGTTTGCTCAGATTCTTGGCCTGAAGGAAGATATGATTAGTTTTATGTTTTTTCAGAGGTTGTAACACCATAAAATGAACTAGGAAGTCACTGAAAAAATCGATTTGGCTAGGGAATTCAAGAAATTGCATGGAAATCACTCAGTTGATGTATTATGGCTCCACAAACACTTCTTCATCAGTTTTAGATAGCATTTAGTCCGACATTATTTTATTTGCTTATCTAGTGAGGACGTCCCCCAAGGGGCGCCCCTCAACTTGGCCACATGATGTATTATAGTGTTATCTTATGATGTGAGGTTGTAATGGGGCATAGGGTGAATTAATCCCCTAGTGACCCCCTTTTCATGTATTATCATGATCATATCTTATGTTATGTTATTATTTGACTTAGACGAGGTGTCATTGGGAAAAATTACGCCCCCCCTTGATCTAGTCAATGTGATCCATGTGTTGATCCATGTAAAGTTGATCTCCATCATTGATGATGTTATAATATCAACCTTTGGATGCAAAATTGAGGTAGGGTTTGCATCTCTCAAAAGCTATATAAATACGAGACCCCACCCACCCCCGCCCCCAGCCAATTGTAAAGCATGAGCTCTGGCATTGGAACTTTTAATAAATAGATTTTTTGGGATTCAACACTTGTCTCTTGATAGATAGATGAATTTGATGATTATTGGCACTGTATTTATTTTGCATTGAGATCATTTTGGCATAACTTTTGTACCTTTATCTTCTACCCGTTAATTTGCAGGTTGAAGGAGGCACATTGGTTGGGAGACTCACTCAGTTGCCATAACTCGGTTTGGTTTATCAAAGATTGGTTACTTCTTCATGATTTTTCATTTGTTTACTTTCTTTATCTTGCAAACCCTGTTTATTTGTCATGTTGATTGATTTCTTTGTGTGGCAAGTAAAAGGAGGCGCTAGGGTCATTCAACGAAACTTCAACTCATCAGAATCTTTCCTGGAAATCTCAGTTGATCAGAAAGAGGACATTATTCATCATCCAGGAGATTATCTAAAAGTTTCAGGTATGTCTCTCAAGTTAGTTCTCAACATTTTGAATTTTCAATGCATTGTAAATCACTATTTTTACCAAAAAACCACAATTAGGAAGTAGGTAAAATCATTGAACCAATTTGCATTGGGAATATGCAAATTTGGTGATCTGGGTTTTGTTAGCCATCCCAAAAAAAACCCTCACCCTCCTAGGTGTCAATATTGGACTCCATTTTTCCACCTCCAAGAACTGATCCTTAGGGAGAAAGCGCCCCTCTTTAATTTGGCAGCTAGTTCCATGTGTTCTTTTTCCATTTTTTGCTTGTATTTTGTCATATTGTTGAATCTTTCATCCAAGTAAGTGTGTTGAAGGCCATAATTCTCTGATTCAAGCTCACCTTGGGGAATTTCCATATTTGTGTTTAAATCACCTAGGGTCCCGGGTTTGATCCATTGAACGAGCACACTAACCCTAGATCTGAACATAATTCCATAAGTCACCGATCCATTTAGCTTGAATAGTATTACCAACATCCTTAACCACCGGTACTCAAGCATTCCTTAATTTGTGGCTTATCCCTTAAATCTAGGGTTTCAAACACTCACCTTATGTATTCTCCATTAGGGTTTAATTTGGTGATTTGCTTTAGGTATTTCCTTTTAGGATAGGTCTGGCTCTTCCCCTTTGTCACTTGGGCTTCAGTGGCATAAAGCGAAGGATATCCCAACCAGCATGACAACCATCCATCGTTTGGCATTTGAGGTATTCGTAGGCCACGACTTTGGTTTCCCGTACCCTCTGCCATCCTGTATAGGATTACTCTACGGGGAAACTACAAGGTTCTTGATAACAATACCATGTTTATCAAATTCGTTAATGCATCGACATAGGTAAAGAAACAACATTATTATGTGATTTGTTGGATGGGGTCCTTGAGGAGATTGGTTTGGACAATGTTGTGCAGATCATAATAGATAATGGGGCTAATTATGTTGTTGGTGGTGGGTGATTCCATGAAGGTGGGTAACACTTTTTGGCCAAATTTGGCGATGAAAACCTGATTTTTTACT
>LPNX010746737.1:779292-824011 GCA_001517045.1 Pseudotsuga menziesii | reverse complement strand
CACTGTGGTCTGCATATTTTTTTGTTAATTTATTTCACAATATACAATTATTTATTTTTTTCGAAAGTGACCACATCTGATTTCAGCATCATTTTATACACATGTGTCTCCATCCCAGCTTTTTTTTCACTATTTTCAAAAAATGAAAAACCAAAGATACCCTTTTGAAGAGGACGTGTCGATGTGTGGGCTGTGCATTTTTAAGAAATTTTTGGATGTGTATTTTTTACCCTGCGTATTTTTCTTTGAGCTGCTTTGAAGTTGTTGTGAGGTTTTCTAAGTGTAAGTTTTAGAACTAATTAAAAAAAACCATATGAATTCCAAAACGCATGCATGATACCGCAATGGATAGAGGATTTGATGATGAATCTATCGATATGAACTCTGCTCAGTTATGTGCCATGAATGGCAGGGTTTACACCCCTAGAAGACACAGAGAAACATTGGTTTTCCTAAAACAGGGCTAATTCTCTGTTTTCAGGCCCTCGATCGAGGTTTTATTATACCCTCGATCGAGCTACCATTTAAACCTCTTTTTATAATTTTTTTTGCACAAGGACCTCGATCGTGGCCTTAAAACCTCGACCGAGGTTTTTTTTAAACCTAGATCGAGGTCTTAAAACCTAGATCGATGTTTTTTTAAAACCTAGATCGAGGTCTTAAAACCTAGATCAAGGTTTTTTTTTAAACTAGATCAAGGTCTTAAAACCTAGATCGAGGTATTCTTAAAACCTAGATCGAGGTTTTGTTAAACCCTCGATCGAGGGTTTAAAAATTGCTCGATCGAGGTACGTTTTTGTGTTTTTTCCGAAAGTGCCTTGCCAAAAAGTAAAACCCAACTCCATGGATGCACCCTAGTAGATTTCTTATGGAGAGGCACCCCTCACTATTTTCAACTCCATGTGTTTCACATTGTATTGATTTCATGCTAGAGGATGTGGGGAAAATTCCCTTCGTTAAATAGATCGTTGATTAGGCTAGGAGTGTCACCAAATTCATATATAACCATGCTTGAGTTATTAGCCTCATGAGGAGATGCACGAGAAATAGGGAGTTGTTGTGTCCTGGAATCACACGATTTTCTGGCAACTTCATTTCTCTTCATTCTTTGCTTCAAGTTCAGTTTGATCTGAAGCAAATGCTTGTTTGTGATGAGTGGCAAGATTGCACATATAGTAGGAGAGGATGGGAGATCCATCGCGAGATTGGCTTACACTGACTCCTTTTGGGAAGGAGTGGAGTAATTATGCTCAATTACTAAACCTTTGGTAAAGGTTTTGAGGTTAGTTGACAATGATAAGCCCGCTATGGGCTATTTGTATGAGGCCGTGGATAGTGCCAAGGAGACTATTCAGTCTTATTATGTGGGGAAGGGTACCACTGGACACAGAAGACACATGATGCTATGAGAATTGATTGATACACGATGGATTGGGATGCTCCATCGACCTATTCATGCAACTTCACTTTTCGTCAACCATGCCTTTTCCTACAAGTGTAAATTTGATTTTAATGAAGAGGTGTTGGAAGGGCTTATTGAATGTAATAATAGGATGGTCCCTGATGTTGAGACTCGCATGAGTATTGCTCATGAGATGGAGATGTATCGAGAGGCTATTGGACTATTTGGCTATGTTAATGCTATCAATGCAAAGACCATTTTGTTTCCAAATAAGTGATTACAAATTAGAATTTATTTAGATCTTCAAATTTTTAAATTTTATTTGTGTTTTATCATTTTATTTGAAAATTGAAATTTGAATTATGTAATTCAATTTTTTGAAGTTTTATACCTTGGAAGTTGTTCCCCTTGGTGACTTTTGCCCAAGTCATTAGGAAAAAGGAATCATGTCACATGAACTTTATATTAATGACTTGAGATGAGCATTAAATGCACTTTAGTGATTAAAGTGTACTTTAAGTAAACATTTAAAAAGTGAGTGAATTAAAATTTAATTTTTTGAGAAAAGTGATTTTATCACAACCACTCATCTAATCTAATTTGGGCCCTTGGATTAGATGGCCTTTCACTCACCCATCCAATTTTACCTAAAAGGAAAATTTCCATGTGAACAGGCACTAGATCATTTTTCTTTTGAGAGAGATCCAAATTTAAGAGAAGAAGAGAAAAACATAGTTGAGGTTTTTTTTAGGCACGAATTTCGAGGTGAAGGAACAACAATTCAGTGGACACAATTTTTTAGGCAACATTTAAGTGCATTAATTGCAGTTGTACTGTATCTGTCTCTACAATACTTTTTCAGTCAAAGTATGGCACAAATTTCGATGGAGAATTTTTCTGTTCCAATGGTAACAAATTTCGAAGCAGCAGGCTGTACTGCCAGACCATACAACATTCGTACAATTTGTACGTACAGTCCTATAGAAGCACATTTTTCGAGGTGGTTTGCAGGCTATAAATTTCGAGTTTAATTTCTAGAAGTGGGCACGACTTTTGAGGCTAAGATTTTATCTTCTGTTTGAGATAAGTAATGACTGAAAAAAATTTCTCTGTTGTATTGTTGATAAATAAATAAATAATTTCTCTCACAGATTTTCCCCAAAGGTTGGGGTTTTTCCTAGGTCATTTGAACAAAAAAAATTGAGTCTGAATTTTCATGTGTGACTATGTTTTTATTGCTGCTCATTTAAAGTTGTAAAATTCTTCATGTGTTTTAGTCAAATTGTTTATGAGAAAAATATCTAATTTGTAGCAGAAAATAAATTGGGTTGGGCATTAAACAATGAGGAAAATGGTGGGTTGAAACCGGGTTGGTTAATGAGATAAAAATTTACATGGCATTAGAGCTTTGTTAGAGAAGAGTAGAATTTTACACAATGAAAAATTTCAGACTATCAGTGGGTAACACCTTGTTGAGACTTGAATTTTGCATTAAAATGACAACATGACTTAGGTTCGAGGATAGGCTTGATGGGGCTAGGAATTGTGTCCCATGGAAAGCTATATTGGTGCTTATATTGGAGGAAAATGAATTATGGAATGAATTGGTTAACATCACAACAAAAAATCATATTGTTGTTCCCGCTTCCATCAATGCACAAGCACTTTCTACCTTAAACAAGAAGGACATAAAAGCTAGAAGGATCATTCTAGATGCAGTTAAAGATTGTGCTATCCCTCACATTTCTAGTAAAACCCGTGCATATCAAATGTGGGATTCTTTGACCAGCTTGTTTCAAACCTCAAATGAGAATAGGAAAATGGTGTTGAGAGGGAAATTGAAGATTATGAAGATGGCCAAGGCTGATGGAGTGACTTCCTAACTTACTAGGATCTCTTAGTTGAGAGATAAGCTTGCAGCAGTGGGGGAGGTTGTTTTTGGCTCAGAGCCAGTGCGGACAGATTTGAATGGGGTTGCAAATACTTGGGTTAATTTTGTGGAGGCCACAGTAGTAAGGGAGAACTTTCCCTCTTGGGATAGAATTTTGGATGATTTTGTTCAGGAGGATACCCAAAGAAGTCTTGTGCAGGGAAACTCTTCTACTAGCAGGGAGGATGGGGAGAATGTGGCTTTGACTGCAAAGGGGAAGAAGAAGTTGAAGAAGGTCCCTAAGAAGGGTGGGGCTAAGCAGCAGGGTGGATAGAAGAAGGAATTAAGCACTGTAAAGTTATTTGCTTGTCAGAATCTTGGGCACTATGCTAGACAGTTCCCACAGAAGAAGAAGAAGAACCATTAGTAGACAGCAGCTTCAGCGGAGGTTGAGGAGTTTACAACTAGATTTGACAGAGAGTTTTCTCTATGTGCTGGGCATGTTGATAGAGAGAGAGCATCCATCGTCACCAGTGCAGAAATTGAGTTTGAGAGGGGGTATTCATTGTTGACTGTCCATTCATTCAGTTCATCCACCACCAACACATGGTATATTGACAGTGGGGCTTCGATCCACATGACTAGTGCTCGAGAGATATTCTCCGAGCTTTCACGAGCAAGGATAAACGTGGAGGTCGTGTTGGGGGGTGGCACAGTTTTCAGAGTTGTTTGGCATCGGACCATTACATTTGAGAGGGAGTCCATGAGTCCCATGACCTTGAGGAACGTGTTGTTTGTACCTGGGCTCAAAAAGAACTTGATATCAGTTTCCATGATAAAGGATAGGGATCTTGGGGTGTCTTTCCTAGATGGATATGTGTGAGTTTTTCCCAAGACTACATGACCATCTTCCTCTTACACCATTAGATTCATGTGTGGGAAGTTGTACAAGCTATTGTTTTAGCCCTAGCATGCTTTGACACATAGCAGTGGAAGTGAGCTTTGTGAGCTATGGCATAGGAGGATGGCTCATCTGCATCATCCATCTTTGAGGATGTTGAGGCACATGGTTACAGGTTTTCCTAAGTTCAACATTGAGCATAGTGATGTATGCATAGGGTTTGCTTTGGGAAAGTACACCAAGACTATTTTTACAAGCAGTGATAGCAGGTCATCAAGAGTGCTTCATTTGATACATTCTGATTTGTTTGGTCCTATGTCATATGTTTCTCTGAGAGGTTTTGAGTATTATGTGACATTCATCGATGATCATTCCAGGAAGACCTGGATCTATTTTATGAGGAGCAAGAAATCTGAGGAGGTCTTGCAGAGGTTCCAAGATTTCAAATCTCTTGTGGAGAACCATACTGGGAGGAGTATTCACGCACTCAGATAAGATAACGGGGGTGAGTATACCTCCAAGGAATTCGATGAGTATTGCAGACATGAGGGAATTCAGAGATATTTGAAAGTACCATACACTACCAAGCAGAAAAGAGTGGCAGAATGGAAGAACTAATCCATTGTTGGAGCAGCGAGAGCCATGTTACATTATCAGTCACTTCCTTTCTTTCTTTGGGCAGAGGAATGGAGTGCAATTGTATACATTCAGAACATGAGTCCCCGTTGTGCCTTGGGGAAAAATACTCTCGAGGAGATATTCACATGTCCCTTCTGAGAAGAGGACAAAGCTTGAGCCCATAGCAGAGAGAGGCATATTTGTGGGGTATGATGAGACTTCACAGGCCTTTTGCATTTATCTTCATGCCCCGAGGAAAGTTGTTGTGAGGTGGGAAGTGAGATTTGAGGAGTGGGCCTTCAGGAAGTCCATAGATTCAGTGCAAGGAGAGCAGCAGGTTCCCACACCTCAGCCAGCTTCACAAGTACCTTTAGTACGGAGTACAGGTTCACGGGTTTCCAAAGTTACTGGGACACATGTTACAGGAACAGGATATTGAGGTTCGGTGGTTCATCCAGCAAGTTCTTTGGGGATAGGTTTTGGTTCTCAAGTCACAGGTTCACCATACATAGCTATCGGATCACAGATTTCACTAGTTGTTGGTTCACCAACTCTTGGTACACAGGTTTTTGGGGCTTCTACTTCTGAGATTTCTTCAGATAATGACAGATCAGTTTGGGAGCAACCTTTAGGGAAGAGGAAGCCTAAATGGCTTCAGAAGACCCTGAAGGAAGCTAAGGATTTTAGAGCGCCCAAGGAACCAGTGAGGACTATAGTGATGCTAGATAGGTTGGGTATGGCCTTGGTTGCTATTCTTCATGATTCAAAGCCATCTACTTTTGAGGAGGCCTCTCAGCATCATGTTTGGAGAGATGCCATGATGGAAGAGTACCATTCCATCATGAAGAATGATGTTTGGGAGATTGTTCTAAGACCTGAGGGGAATTCAGT
The DNA here is from genome assembly GCA_001517045.1 of Pseudotsuga menziesii. Classification (NCBI taxonomy): domain Eukaryota; kingdom Viridiplantae; phylum Streptophyta; class Pinopsida; order Pinales; family Pinaceae; genus Pseudotsuga; species Pseudotsuga menziesii. The sequence continues at coordinate 818,329 of LPNX010746737.1, read as the reverse complement.
GGTGACTTCTTGATGGATTTACAAGGTAAAGCATGTTGCACATGGTAGTGTGGGTAAATACAAAGCTCAGTTTGTGGCATGGGGTTTTTAACAGGTAGAGGGACTTTATTATGGTGAGACCTTTGCACCAGTTTATTATGCAAAATTGTGTTGGAAGATCCATCAGATGGATGTGAAGACTGCATTTCTCAATGGAATCATACATGAGGAGGTTTATGTGGAGAATCCACAGGGATTTGAGATTCATGGGACAGAGTGTCATGTTTGCAAGCTGAAGAAAGACTTGTATGGGTTGAAGCAAACTCCTCAGGTTTGGTATTCCAGGATAGACTCTTACTTGTTGTCGATGGGTTTTCAAAAGAATGAGGCTGATATAAATCTCACTTCATCATGGTTGGAGATTATTCGTTCAATATTTTGTTATATGTGGATGATTTTTTTATCACAGGTGTTGAGAGACCTATTGTAGTTTGCAAGAGAGATATTTCTTTAGAGTATGAGATGACTGACATTGGGTTGGTGCATTATTTTTTGGGATTGGAGGTTTGATAGGAGCCTAGTCATATTTTATTGGTCTAGGGAAAGTATGCAATAGATATTCTGATGAGATTTTCAGATGGAGGATTGCAGGCTGATGTCTACACCTATGATCACCAACTGGAAGAAGCTTCATAGTTATGAGGGATATGTTATCACAATTACATTTGCAGTTGGGATACCATGATGTAGCATACATATCTATCTCTTTTATTCTATTTCGAGCTATTTTTACATGGGGTTTTAGCATGGATCATTACAGCCTCAGCCACTTGAGAGTCTTGTTCAGTAGAGTTTTCTTGTCAAGACTGAGATACACCATTGAGATGCTTTCAGTGATGACCTAGTTCTTTTGAGCAAAGTAGCAAAGAAGATATGTTTCACACATTTACAGAGGGGCTTATATGCTCTATGATGTGTATTAAACACCTAGTCTTGTCTTGTTAGGATGATCATGGTGACCTATGCTTAAATATATATACTAACGCTTGAATTTATGCTAAGACTGATTAAAGTTCCTAATGTTGAAGATCGTTTCTCATGCCATGCATTATACAAATGTTAAACCTTAGTGTTATGTTGGTTCCATGTGTCATTTTTCCTCATCCATCTTGTTCATCCATGATTGATCCTCACCCCATGGCTTTATTTTGATCAAGTCCTATGAGATTGAAGATCACTTTCCCCACTTTGACCCCTCTACATGATGGATCCCATGTTTTCTATGTCTCGGCTCTTAGTTATTCCGAAGAGTGTCAGCTAAAACTTGAAGCAATGTGTCTACCATCATTCCATGCATTATGTGCTATAAATTCTATTTGTTGAAATACAAAGCCCTTAAACAAATGCAAATTGTGTCTTTAGACATAACTCAAAAAGGGTTGTAAAGTGAAATTGTGAAAGGCCTAAAAAATAGTGGATAAATAAATGCTATATCTAAAGACTATTGACCACTATTTGAGATGTAATGATTAATTCCTCACTGATCATATAGGTTTTGATGTGAGATGAGGAAAGGGACTGCTAATTCACAGTGCCCCCTAGGATCCCTACATTACAATTCTTGTGTACTCAACACAAGTGTCCTAGTAAAGATCCTCAGAGAGCTTGTTCTTAGCTTGGAAGTGAGCAGTATACATATTATTAGAGTTGAATGGGCTCTTTTCATATTATCACATCCACTTGTGAGACACCGCCATCCAATATTGTTCATATGCCATGCATATGTCACTGTGGTCGTGTGTAATTGTCAGCATTCTGAGAGATCATATGGTCAAAGTCAGTTATAAGTCATCTCCCTTTACCTTAATCCTTTCCACCCTCACCCAGCATTAGCAGACTGTTTAAACTTTGTAAGTATGGCATGCACAAGAAACTTCCAGAAGGTTCTAAGATTTGTCAAAGGCACAAGTATATCTTACTTACTATTATTATTGGTGTCACCATGATTATGAATAACATTATTTAAGTTTGGTTTTGATATGCACCATTGGAGCATTTCTTACCATGGATGCATGCAAGATTATATGGGTACAGTATCTCACCTCCAGTTTGGGTACTTTGACTTGGTCAACCCAGTTTACCAAGTCAAACATGGATCCCAAGGCAATGACTCAAAAAACAACAATGCTTACATTTGTTCCATACATGCCCAGGACCAATATTGTGGTTTCATTTTTGAGAGTTTGGCCCCAAATCTCATGATCAATGATTATTATCACTTTATTATTAGCCAAATGATCAAATTTTATTACACATGGCAGTGATTTTGGTTCTCCTAGAGCATTACAGTGTTCCATGGGGTATGAGTAGTCACTTATACCATTCTTCTATGTCTCCAGATAATCTAGTACAGTCATTTTTCCCCATCTCTCATCCTAGACAAAGTTATGATGGTTTTTATCAGTTTCAGAGGATGTACCACCTGAAATGAACTAGGGAATTCACTGAAAAAAATTGGTTTGGCATGTTGGGTCAAGGAAATGGCTTGGAAACTTATTAGATGAATTATTTTGGTTCTCCAAAAAGTTCTTTAGCAATTTCAGTCAACATTTGGTTTGGATTATTTTATTTCTGGCTCAGTCAGTGAGGACGTCCCCCAAGGGGCACCCCTTAACTTGGTTGGATGATGTATTGTATGGTTATATCTTATGTTTTGAGGTTATAATGGGGCATAGGGTAATTAATCCCCTAGTGACCCCCTTTCATATATTATCATGTTATATCTTATGTTATATTTTGTTTTCCACCTTAGGGAGGCGTCCTTGAGCAAAAGTGTGCCCCCTTTGAAGTGGTCAAATTGATCCATGTGTTGATATTCGTATGTGATCTACACAATTGATGATGTCTTAATCTCAACAGTCGGATGATAGTTAAGTAAAATATGGACACACTCTTAAGCTATTTAAGAGAGGTGATCCCCCTATTGTAAGCCATGAGCTTCGGAACTGAAATATTGAATAAAGAGATCTTTCTGGGATTCAATACTTGTGCTCTTGTGGATAACTAAATGTGATGGTTATTGAAATTTTATTTGTCTTGCACTGAATATATTCTAGCATGGTTTCTTGTACTTTTGGTATCAAATTCGTTTTGCAGGCATAGGAGACTATTTGAAGAGAAGGCGCATTGGTGGGGGAACTTGCACTGATGTCTTACTTTGGATTGATTTCGACAGGGAGTGATCACTTCTTTATGACTCTTCATATTTCTGTTGGTTTCTTCTATTTTTCCAGATCTCGATCTTTCTTGTTTCAATTTTTGGTTTTCCCTTTGTGTTGCAGGAAAGGACGGCTCTTGGGTCATTGAGCATAGCAATACAATCAAGAACTTGCTTGGATTTCCCATTTGATCGATGAGGAGGAATTTTCCATCATCCAGAACGGCATCTACAAATTTCAAGTAATTTTCTCAGCTTCTTTCTCAGCACATCAACCATTTTTATTGAAAATTCCTTGTAGAAATTAGGAAAAATCATCAACATACTTTTTACTTTGAAAATAAAAATTTCCAGATCTGGGTTTTGACGATGATCACCCAAAACTCTCCCTCTCTCCTAGAAGTCGCCTTATGAATCCATCTGCCCATCTCAAAGTGCCACTGATCCCTAGGAAAAATGCCCATCTCATCTTGCCAGTGATTTTCTGAGTTTTTTGTATTCTTGGTTCTGTTGGATTTTGTACATTGTCATACCTATGATCCAAGCAGTAAATCAAGTGTTATAAAATCCCTAATTCATTATCAGATTGAACTTTGGGTATTTTCCCCATTTTTTCATCTAGACCCCCCTAGGGTCTCGGATTTGATCATTTGCGTTAGCATACGAATTATAGATATGGTAACCATATATGTCAGTGATTCAACTATTTGACCCAAGAACACATATAACATCCTTAAAACACTTAGGATTTCCTTAATTTGTGGTTTTATCCTTAAATCTAGGGTTCCCAACAATCACCTTATGTATTATGTGCATTTATTTTGATCTGGTGGTTAACATTAGGTCTTTCCGTATAGGATAGGTTTGGGTCTCCCCCTTTGTCACTCAGGGTTTAGTGACATAAAGCGAAGTAAGTCCTAACCGACGTGACAACCATCTATGTGTTGGGGGATAGGGTTTTCGTAGTTTACAGCTTTAGTTGCCTCTCCCCTCTGCCATCCTGTATAGGATCACATTACGAGGAAACTACAAGATCCGTGATAGCAAGAGATTTGGTGGATCCTACCTTATATCGTCAGCTCATAGTTCTTTGATGTATTTGGTCAACTCTGGGCCAGATTTGTGTTTTGCGTTGAACACTCTTAGTCAATTCATGGTGGATCCTAGGAGAGTGCATTGGATTGACGTGAATCATGTATTGAGCTACCTTGAAGGTACAGTGGATTTATAAGATATAATATGGGGTTAGTTTGATTTCCTTCATGGATTCAGATTGGGCTGGCAGTGTGGCAGACCGGAAGAGCACTTCCAGATGTTGTTTCAGTTTGGGCTCAGCAGTAGTTTCGTGGTTCAGTTGGAAGAAAAATTCTGTTGCTTTGAGTTCTGCAGAGGTTGATTACATGGAAGCCAATCAAGCTAGTTGTGAGGCATTGTGGCTTCACAAGTTATTGGTGGATTTATTTTATCAGCAGTTGAAGCCTACACTGATTTATTATGACAATCAGAGTTGCATCCAGCTCTATTAGAATCCTGTATTTCATGACAGGTCAAAGAATATTGAAATCAGTTACCATTTCATCTATGATTATGTTCAAATAGGATTTGTGGAGTTATAGTACATTTTCACTGATGAGCAAGTTGCAGATATCCTGACGAAGTCTCTTGGAAGAGTTTTGTTGGATGCAACAAATCCCATTTTGAGTCATCGGAATGGGAACCCCATTAAAATTTTCGATTGGCTCATCTAGCCATATCCTCCCTATGGGGACTTTCAAGTTGTAAGTATTCTTTGTTTTGGAATTAATAAATTCCTTTAATAAACCTTGTTTTTTTGTATTTTTTGGCTTTCGGGACCATTTTCCATCTTTTCTAACTATTCTTTGGTGTTTCCAATCCTCGCTTTCCGAACTTCAAAAGTGGAAATCCATTTTTTTGGAGGTTTGTTAAATGTTGCTTTCCAATTTTCGATATTCGAATCCTGGAAATCCTATCTTTCTCAATAAAGAAAATCCCTTTTCTGATTTCTGCTTTCTGATGTTCGTGGTGTAGAAGGTGGAAATTTGACTGTTTGTTAAAGACTTTTGTGTTATTTCTGATTTCCGATATTCGGATCCCAGAAATCGACAACATCATTTTTTATGCTTGTGATTTTTATCTTTCCAGCTTCCGCCTTTCTCCTTTCCGCGTTCGAAAAGCGGAAGTATCACATGCCTTTTGGTCGAATGTTCATCTTCCTATTTCCGATTCTCGATGTTCAGAATGCGGAAATCAAAAATCACAAAATTTTGGACCTTATCACTCCTGCTTTCGATTTTGTCGCCTCAATCTTAGTTGTCCATGCATACGAGATCTACGGTCCAGATTGTTCTGGTCGTTTGGTTTGGTTTTTTAATCTACTCGAAGTTACGATTATTTTTCACCATTTTATCCATGTTTTTTCGCTGCGCTCGAAGATTTTTACTGTGGATTTTTCCTTGCTCTAGCTCATAGACTTACGGTTTTTTGATATTTTCATGAGTAAGTATTTACCACCTGAACATTTTTTCAGTTAATTTGAACCCGTGTCGTTGTTAGACATGGTTGCCAAACTACAGTCAAAGGCAGTATCCACCACCTCAAGGAACACCAGGTTGAAAACAACTCTTCAAGAGAAAAAGAACAAAGACCCCAACGCTAGTGTGTTTATTGACACCAGTGGACATGTGTCTGATACCCTACATCTGGACTGGTCTAGAATATATGCCATTTTTTACAATGACGAATTTTTCTCTGTCACCCATGACCATCCTGCTTATCTAAAAATTCGAAGTTCTCAACTCCAATGCATCAATGTCAGGCCCCCTTTTATGCCTTATACAAATCCTATGAAGTGGGAATTATACCACATGAACCTTAAGGAACGGTTTTTTGACGATGTTGACAAAACCCATCTTGTGTTGTTCCACCCTAATGTTTTTTCTAAGTCTTATGCTCTTGGATCTGCCAGACAGCTTTTGACATCAAAATTTCTTGATAAATCCATCTCCCAATTCAATTATGAAGAGGTGGTCAAATCTTTGATGGATGATCCAACATTGTTCGTTTCTACTGCAACTAACACCTACCCAATTTCCTGGTTTAGGGAACCTTTTTCGTTAATGGCAGCTATGTTTTGCTGCATGTATGGGTCACCAAATTGTTCTATGTTAAAAGCTCAGCGGGTCCCCGTGGCACACCACATTTTCCTTATGGGTGATTCTTTCAATTGGACCCAAGTTCTATCCACCAATTTTAAAGATGAAATTGAAAAGTATCAGAAGACCCCAGTTAACCGAAAGCCGTATTTCTACATGTCAAGTTTTGTGATGGATGCATTCTGTGCAACTTCTCCTTTCCTCGCCTTAAAATGGGATTGGAACAAAGATTCTTCGCCTATACACATATGCTGCTCTCATATGTGGGAGGACAACTTCATGCCTCAAATTTACGAGCTCTGCGACCTGTTTTTCGGGTCAATGCATTTCAAAATATTCAAGGCCGATGCTCCATCATTTTTCGAAAGAGATAGGGCACTGATTTCAGTACATGGCGACTGGTATGTAAGAGAATATTTCTCCTATATGAGGATTTGGGGAAGCAATATGGTGCATCTGCTACCCAAAATAGTTCCTGACCATATGGTGCTATAGGAGTTCGCTTTTCAAACTGTCATCGATGGGTTTTTCCCAAGTTGCAGAGGCATAAGAAAAAGGCTTGGCCCAAATTTCCTTTATATCTGGACACTCTTGTTTTACAGAATTATACTCATGCATCCATGTTGGGTAAAACAAATTCTATCATGAACTTGGGGGAAGCACCCAAGAGGATGCATGACCTAAAATCATATATGGCAAACCTCTTTGCACATGAGGGTGCTAAGTGTCACTATGTTCATGAAGACGATCCAAATGATTCTATGTTTAGAGCATCTTTCAATTTTAAAGAGGAAATGGACAAGATCACAGATCCAAATGTTAAGTCTCATCTTTACAAATACCAAAAGGACACCAAGGTTAGGAATCTTCATTTCAGGGAAGCTAAACCGAAGGTAGATCAAGACCTTTAGAAGCAGAACATGGAAAAGGAAGCAAAAGATCAATCAACAAGCTCTGTTGCTGCTCTTGATACTCAATCCAAAGATAAAGGTAAAGGTGTCCTTGAAATTCCTTCCATCCCGCGGCTTGCCTCAATGGAAGATACCCTGCATAAAGGGGCACAGTTCATGAAGAATATTGATATGATCAGTTCTCAATTGCAAACACACACAGAGATGGTTGAATCACAACCAAAGAAATAGAAGACTCAATTGAGTTCTGAGTAGATCCAATTACAAGAGGCACCCAGAGAAGGACAGTTGGTACCCCTGCTCCAGATTTTCCAACAAGAACAGGAACTCGTACAAATTCCTCCTTTACGACAGGTAAATCCTCCACCTTCAGATAATATTGAAATTCATGATGTGCACAGTGACATGGAGGAAGCGGAAGGTCCTTCTACTTTCCATGTTAGTGTTTTGACCTCCCTGATATCGTCCATCCCCGGTCTCCAGGATTTTGACAACATGTTAAGTTCATCGTTTTCCCAACAGTATTTTTCTGAAATAAAATTTTCACCAGTTGGGGAAGCTACCACTAGCATTCCCACAATACTAGCTGACTCACCTATTCATACCTCTCCTCCTCCCCTTTCACCACCTCACCTTTTCCCAACATCCTGTAATGTCCCCTTCCAACTAAACCACCCTGAGAACACCCGTTAACCTATCTGATTCCCATAGGTTCAAGCGGGTACTTACAGTTAGAGAATCAACTAAAGACTGATGCCATCTACAGAAAATCTAGGGCATCAATATGCTATCACCATTAGGTCAAAGATGGACACCGGGGCCAAAGGCCACTGTCATGCATGCCATCTAAGCATTATTTAATGATGCATGCACCCATTTAAGTCTCCATGCGCATGCATGCAAGTCAACTGCAAATTAGAAATTAAAGTGACCTAATTAGGTCAAAAGTTAGAGTTTTCACAATTGAAAGTTATAAAAGGGAGATAAAGTGAAAGGAGACTTACTTTTGATGATTATTGATTTTGGAGCTCTTGAGTAGCAGCACAGAGTGCGGCACATCAAATGGGGTTGGAGACGGCGTCTTCAACTAGCGGGGTTTTGGCAGTGAGATATCTACCCTAGTCTCATCTAGGGTAAGCCATATAGGTTCACCATTCGCTCTTCAATTTATTCATAGTTATCCAGTATACAACAGAGATTGTTGCAGGGGCATGTGTGCAGCCGTAAGGGGTTTTCAGCCGGAAATCCCAAATCATTCGCTGGGTCTTTAGATCTCAGTTTACCTTTGAAACCCAAGCACCATTCTCATCATCAGTATCATACTCCAGTACCCGGTGATTACCAGATCTGATCATGCTCATCCTGAGCAATTATCATCCAATTCAGGATCAGGGGGGACATGAGCGGCTGCACCTCTAGATCAATTCGCTAGCCTGCCTAGAGACATCATAATTTCCACATGTGACAGGCATTCTCTCTTGCACGGGAAGGCTATTAGTCCTACAAATCATCAGCTTCATCGAACACCTCCTTCACTGAAAAAATCACCCTTAACTGATTTGGGGTTCGTGCTACTGGGGTATCACCGGAAGCAGAAGATACCAGGTCATCTCCAATTCAGCTCTTGATGCATGCATATTTTCTTAGGAGCATTCCAGCCAGCTTATTAGTGGTAAGTGTTCATTATATCCTACAAACCCTAACCCTAATTTTTGCTATAAAATAGGGAATTTTGCATGGCAGTTTGCATGCCCGGTTGTTTCAGTATATTTGCATAGAATTAGAAAATATCGGGATTTGGGATATTACACATCCCCACTTTCTCAGCCCCCTCAGCTAAACATTCCTTCCATCTCTATAACTATTGCCTCCCAAGTTGATGTGTCTACAACTAATTCTTCACCATCCCTTACATTTACTTCTTTTACTTCTCCTATGAACATCCCTCCCCTCAATATAAAAATCACTGCTTCGCAGACCCAAACTAATCCCATAGTTTCCACCCAAAAGAAAACCATTTCATCCTCTAAAGGAATGGTAGATTTTGGAGAAGATGTTGTGGTCTCTCTGGGAAAATACTACTAGAGTAAGAAGGACAAAGTTGTGGTCAAGAGGGGAGCTAAACGAACAAAAGAAGGCTCAACTAAACATATCCCTGTACTCAACCAGGTTATTTGGAAGTCAGACACCCCTGATATCAAGCAAAGGGAATTGGATACAGCAGCTGCTATGGGAGCGTTCGCAAGTGAAAACTATGATTCAATTTCCCAAATGAGTTTGGACCTTGCTGACAAGGAGCGAGAACTACAAAAAACTAAATTGGACTTAGCCGCAACTAAGGAAAGACACGAGCAAGAGGTGAAGCAAATGAAACAAGATCACGAAAAAATAAAATTAAGCAATGGCAAGAGAAGACTGAACATCTTAAACATCAGCTTGGGAATCTAGATGTTCTCAATCAGCATCAAGCTGAAAATATTGTCCTCTATGAGCAATAGATAAAAGATGCTCAGCTAGCTTCATCAGCCTCTTCCTTCTTGAGTCTGACACCAGAAGAGTTCAACGAGGTACTTTACAAGGTGCATCAAGAATCCCGCCAATCCATGGTGGATCTTTACACCTGTTTTGATGAAATGCAGAGGTTGTATAATTCGTTTAGGGAGCATTCTGAAACCTTGGAAACTCGCCATGATAAAAGAAGAGCAGCATCTACGGTCTTCAAACAAGTGATCGATTGGAAGAAGCATATTAAAGAAAGACCACATGATCTTCCAATCTTAGACAAACTTGGGCCAAAACAACTGAAGTCACCATTGAAGCATGGGAAAGCATTTGTGACTCGGTGGAGGCCACAATCAAGGAAGGACAAATGGCCTGTGAACGTAGGTGGACAATTGCTAAAGTTTTGTTGGGCTACCTGGACTTGCCTATTATAGATCCTATTAGTCAGGCTTCTTCACCCAAGCTCCATCTGGAACAGGTGGAACAACATTTCGATGCGGCCAAGGAACAAATCCACCAGATAAATCAGCTCACTATGCAGGAAATTGAGCGATGGATTGAGACCCCTCATGCTTCGATGGCTCAAATACATGTGTACCTGAAACAGTGGAAGAAAGTCAAAAGGAGGGAGATTTCCTCCCAAATTTGTAGAACATAAATCCACTTGAGACATGCCCATTTTCAGGAGATTGACGAACTCATGATCCTTCATGCCAAGTGGCATGCCGCCATTGGCAAGCCTTGAAACTGTTTGATTTTGCAATCCCACTTCTTGGGAATTTTCTTTTCTTGTAAAAATTTGTAATATTATTTAAGGGAGGAATTTCCCAACTAGAAAGGGGGGACTTTTTAGAGACTAAGCTTAAGAAGTACATAAGAGAAAGGACTACCAAGATCATAATAGGAAATTTTGTGGTTTTATCACTTTGTATTTTTTTGCAGACTAATAAAATTACAGTCATTTCATATTATGTTTCATGGTTATTCATTGAGTGTCTTCAATGAATTTCAATTCATGTTATGATCTATTTGCTTACTGATTATTGGTTATTTTTATAAATGTGTTGGTTCAAGTACTAATTTTTCTTTGTTGAATTGACATATGGGATGTGTATCAAGTGAATGTCTTTATTTGATGTACATTATCTTTCATGTTGTTGATGATTGGTTATTGATCTCTAAATATTGATTTGTTAATTAATATTGTCTCTTGGGTTTGTTGCATATTTCTAATGCTTTGGACAGAGTTCTTGGCAATTTTATTTGTTAAGTTAGTCTAAAGATAGTTGAAAGAAGAGATCTTGATCTGCATGTTTACACGTTAAGTGTTTGTTCTCTTTCATCTATTACATCCTGCAATAACCCTATCTTGAAATTGTCACTCATAATGTTTAAGTGTCCTTAAACAGTTAGTTAGGAAACAATCCATTTCAATCTTTTCCCACTTATCCTCGCAGTAGATCTTCTAGATCTGAAAAACTTTGTGCCAGTGGAGGCCTCATATCCATAGGATCTAGTCATTCCAAACAACTCGATGATAGAGTCTTCTCTGCGTTGGAACGATTCAAAGCCTTTGGTTAGACAATTTCCTCTTGTTGACTGCCTTGTAGATTTTTCCAGCGACCTACATACCAAGCCCGTCAACAAAGAGGCAAGTTCATTCATTTCAGAGATAAGTTGGGAGTGGTGAAGAACAACTTCCTCGGTAAGAGAGAGTGTTGAATTTTTATGCCTTGGATGTTGTTCCCCTTAGTGAATTTTGCCTAAGTCAGTAGGAAAAAGGGGTCATGTCATATGGACTTTATATTAATGACTTGAGATGAGCATTAAATGCACTTTAGTGATTAAAGTGCACTTTAAGTAAAAATTTAAAAAGTGAGTGAATTAAAATTTAATTTTTGGAGAAAAGTGATTTTATCACAACCACTCATCTAATCCAATTTGGGCCCTTGGATTATATGATATTTCACCTACCCGTCCAATTTTACCTAAAAGGAAACTTCAATGTGAAGAGGCACTAATTTCATTTTTGAGAGGGTCAGTTTTCTGAGAAGAAGAGAAAACGCAACTAAAGGAGTTTTTTTCAGGCACAAATTTCGAGGTGAATATACAAGTTATTGGCATGATTTCCAATGCATCTAGCACAGAAATCAAGGAACGTATTTCTACTTTAATTGCATCGTATAGTTCAGGTCGTACAGTACATCCCATACTGTACAATTTTCCTCTGCATGTGGGCATGAAAATCCAAGAGGCAGTTTGTTGGGTTGGTGTGAATTTCTAGATTTGCATAGGCACACATTTCAAGGAGTGACCATATAGCAAAGTACAGAAAGGACCATACAATAGGCATGAAAATCGAGGAAGAGTTTGTCGATCCATACAGTCTGTTCAATTTCACTTTGGCACAAAATTCAAGGTGTTGGGCAGAGATAAGTTGGTATGAGTTTTTGTCATTAATGTTGTAACTTGAAATTTACTGAAATAAAATTCCTCTCTCTAAAAGGTTTTCCCATTCTGGGTTTCGCCTGGGCTATTTGTCGAAAAATATGTGTCTGAAATTTCATGAAGTCCACTTATTAATTATTCTTTACCTATAGATTGTGATTTTCATTCATTGTTTTAAGTCTGATATTGAATATGAAATTACAGCAGTCATTCATATGTGGGTTGGGCATTAAACTCTTTTAAACTTGACTTGAAACCTAGTTTGGGTGAGCACCAAAAATGTATAACTAGTATCTTTGGCTTGTGGGTTGTTGGATATATCCTTGGAAGGTTGTTCCCATGGTCAAAACAAAATATATAGGCAATAAAACTTCCCAATTCTAGGTAGTCTGCATGTGTTGGATTTGCTTCATTGATTTTCAGGGTTCTCTAGGTTCCCTATAGCCTTCTCAGGCTGTCCACAATGGCATGTTGTTTCTACCCTCTCAAACACCTCATTTCCCTCCTAAAACTACCTCCAAAAAACCGTTGACAAGTCAAATCACGAATGGCATGTGTGGGGGATGCCTTGCTGGCAGCACAGTCAGACTCTCGAGTCTTCCAAGTATGCCTAGTGGCAAGTTTGCTGGGACAGTCTTAGGCGAGTACTCAGCCTAGAGTTTGTAAATTTTTCTCATTCCCCCAACCCAATTTCAACCACCATTTTCATCATTGTTTAATTCCCAACCCAATTTACTTTCAACTTCAAATTAAGTCATTTCTCATAAACAATTTATGACTGAGACACATGAAGACTTTTTACAACTTTTAATGAGCAGTAATAAAAAATAGTCACACATAAAAATTCAGACTCAAAATTTTTTGGTCAAATGACCCAAGCAAAACCCCAGCCTCCGAGGAAAACATGTTCTTAAGAGAGAATTTTATTTCCAGTACAAAATTAAAGTACAACAAAAAAATCAGAGACGAACTTATCTCCACCATAGTGGTCAGCAAGTTGAATAAATTCAAAAACTTCACAGACAAATTTTCTGCCAACCAGATGCCTCGAAAAATGTGCCAAAATGAATGTACAGATTGTCTCGATTTTTGTGCCCACTGTTGTACCATATAGACTATACGGACCTCAATTTCCATGCCCACCTGTTGCACTGTACGGATTGTATGCACCACTTCGAATTTCATGCCCAAAAAACTGTCTAGGTTGTCTCGAAATTTGTGCCCAAAAATTGCCTCAGGAAACGTGTTGTACGGAAATGTAATTGTTGTTGTTGTATGGTCTTGGGAAACGTGCCCAATGTTTCTCTCTCTCAACCTGCATTTTTTCTCTTTATCTGCTCTTCGACTCATGGAGAAAAAAGAATGAGACGCTAATGCATTTTCCTTACCTTCTTGGTGTCTAAGTGAAGAAGTTGAATGGTCATCTAATTCAAGGGCCCAAAATGAATTAGATGGATGGATGAGATTAAATGCACTTTTAATTCTCTCCAAATTTAATTTCACTCACCTCACTTAAATTTATCAAAAAGTCACTTTATTCTCTAAGTGAAAATTAAAACTCATCTCAAGATATTAATTGCAAGGGCCACTTTAAGTTTCCTCTTTTTATGACTTACGAAAAAATCACTAGGAGAACACTTTCCTGGGTACAAAAATCAACAGACTTGACTCGGTCGGATTCATTAACGAATTCTTGGACAAGTATGACAATATTGCTTTCTAATGCTTAACCATAATTCTACTAAGACCTAAATAAACTAAAATAGATGAAAATTGACTACTCTTCAAACTGCTCATGCCATATGGAACAGAAAGGAAACAAATAAAGATATGCAACAACAAAAGATAACTAGCATACCCCTAAAGCAGAGGAAATGAAAAGCCGAAGAGAACTTCAATATGTTACAAAATGAGAGAAAGTTGTGTCTCTGTACATAATATAATATCATGTATTGAAAGCAAGTTTAGCTAATTTATGGTCGACATAGTAGTCGATGAAATTGAAAAGAAACTCTATTGCAAGTACCAATAAGCAATAAATAGAAACCCATGTAATCGATGGCAAGTAAAATTAAATGCACATTAATTTGTCATACGAGAAAGTATACATATGTGAGTAAAATAATAAAAAACTAGGTAGTGATCAAGTTTGACTCTAATTATGTTGGAAATCAACATTGGTATTTTCCTTTGGTAGGGGGAGTGCAGGGATTGAGGGTTGCAATTTTAAGTGTGAAAGGGACAAAGAATGAAGGCATGCCTTTTCCTTTTTTTGAAGTCATACATATGAAGTGTCTTTCATCTTTACATAGCATTCTACGGAGAACGATAGTGCAATTCACATTTCTTCTAATGTTGCAGTGCATGTCATTGCTATGAAGGCCGATCCTTGGCATTCATTGTTACCAATTTCAATGGTTGACCTTGTTAATGTCAATCCTTGTTTTTTATGGATAGTCAATTCCCAAGCAATCTTGAGGGGGATTTGTTTCTTGTTACTACAATTTATGGGTGGAATTAATATGTGCTATGGTTGAGACTGGTCACATGGAGGCCCAATGTAATTATCAGATGTGAGGGAACATAGGGTAATAACTTGGAAGAGATAGATCCAAGTGTGTATATAGTTTGCATGACCACTCTGCATGCACCATTCACTAATCTTGATTAGACCCATAATTTGTAGGATAACATTACTCTCTTCCCTACACAAAAATATTTGTTTTTCTAGTTGATGGTCGTCATCTTACTGTGCATTTGAACCATTGGTGAAATTTGTGACAGATCGTGCAATAGGCATAGCCAATGCTTGGAGTATGTATTTGTTATTATTGTTTGCAAGATTGTCCATGAGTTGCAAATCAGATTCTACTAATGCCAAACACAAAAATGTCAAAATCAACATCATCAAATTATAAATGCAATTTTATTAAACATTACATGATTGGATTCCAATTATGACAAACAAGAAAATGTCAAGATTGTAGAAATAGATATTTTGTAATTTAGAGTGAGATGTATACTTGAGTATAATTGAAAATGTTTTGATTTACAATATGACAGAGTTCCCCTTTCATATTCTTAACATATGTGTCTTCAAATTGTTTTAATGACATCAAAATCTCACTATACAAAATTAATATCTTATATTGATTAATAGACTTAGTCCATAAAAACATGTAAGGCCCAAATATACCATGATCCTTATTCAAATGAAAGCAATAACAAGAAAGTGGTTCTTCCTACTAGTTACATCATGGTGTATTAGTTGCAATGTGAATATGCTTATTTTCAATAAATGACTATTACTAACTTTCCACATATTTTCCTAAAAAATGCTTATAGCATGGGTAGAATTGATTTTGTGATGTATGTATTCAATGAAACACTTAGTTTTTATCAAATAAGTATATGTTACCATGTGGAATTGAGTTTAAGAAGTAGGAATATTTATGTCGGAGAAAAAAAAGCATTTATCTTTTTACATAAACAGAAGTTTCAAGATACCATGATCCTTATGTCACTATTTCGTGATGTAGACTTACATATATAAATTTAAGGATATATTGTGTATTCCTGATAAAAAAAATGCTTATTTAATAAACACTATAATAATAATAATAATATCTTTATTCAAACATAAAATTTAATATCTTAATATTTCATATTTTAATATAAATTTACATTTAAAATTTTAAAATTCAAACTCTACTCCAAATGATAATACATACTTATTTGATAAAAATTAAATGCTTCATTAAAAAAAAATTGTTTAATTTTTTTGGTAAATATTTAAATTCACAAAGTTAAGTTATCTATTAAATCTCTTGCCTTCCACACAAATTTTTTTAATAAACAAGTTCTTTCTTAGTTAATAAAATTTAAAGCGCTCATTTCTTCAACCATCTCTTTATTAATCATATCTCTTTCACTTAACTTGTGTCTTACAGGTTGTATGCCACTGCCGGTTATCCCTCCATCAGCTACCAGTTATCTAATCTGGAGAGTACACTTAGCTCATCCTCCTTCAATCTAGAAAATACATGCTTACTACTCCACCCCAAACTCTAAAATATAAACACCTATCAATATAATAACAAATTGTAATTAAAAATACAATATTCTATATTAATATTTTTATAAAAACTAAATAAATTATTTTCTATGTTCTTTCATTTCTAAAAGTCAAACTCTTCAATTTTCACATAATCTCACTCCTCACAGCTTCTCTTCCTCCCAGTGTATTCAAGCTTCCATAAACTATTTACCATCATTTTACATTCAAGCTACCATAAACTATTTACCACCACTTTTATTTTAATCTTTCTTATTCCAAACTGTTTTTAGTATTATAACAAAATTGTGAGCTAAACCATCCCTGCTACTCTCAATACATCCAAGCTACCATTAACTCTGATCATTTTCACTTTTTCTCCATCTTTTCAATTCAATATTAACTCTATTTCCATTTTCACTCTTCATTTGCACTCATCAGTCCCATTATTCATATAATTTTTTTCAAAACATTGGCATTTGGTCATCTTTATCCCAACATTATATATCAAAATAAAAACCATCAATTCAAAAAAAATATTCATATTGAGTATCTACAGGCTTAAAGCCAAAACAGATAACATGAACATAGATCATAGAAGGCACATAATAACATGAACATAGATCATAGAAGGCACATATTCTTTATCTATAACAACATTTATTAGCACTTATTCCATGCACTGTTACAAAATAGATATGCAAAGCCTGATTACATGTGATCACGGATAACTATACAATTACCAACTGTACTTTCTAAACACCATCTTATTCATTACTGCTGGGGGTTTTGTTTCCATCCCCAACTGACAATATATACTGTGCTCCTAATTCTGGTCATGTCTATATTTACAGAGTCATGGCCTGAGAATTGGAATATGACATTGTAATTTCACTTTAGGGATTAGTTCCTCCCCTCTATAATATAACTGTAACTGCAGACTGGTAATGATTTATATATGTACATATTCCAGAGAAGATAGGACGCCTGCAACATGTTTGGGAATTCTTCCTTCTCTGGAATCCTTTGCTGATCATGCTGTGTTGATTAATATACAGAGAGAAGAATATATACACAGATGTACATAGTGAGGTTGTATGAAGAACCCTGAGTCTGATAATGATGCCCACAACAAAAAACCAATCCCTGGACTGTGTGGATCCTATCACAACATACCCATTTCATGCTGATGTGTATATATCTATGAACATATAAAACTTGTGCAGATGATACCTGTACTGCCCATATATGCATATATATGCCTCATGCTTATCTTACTGACAATCTGGTACATGTATATTGAATCTATGCTGTAGTAGTCCCAGCAACAGAAACCCCAAGAAATAATTAGGCTTAAGCTTTGTGATTATATATATATTGAAGGTTTCTAACAGATATAGGTGGGATATATAAGATTCCCAAGAGGAGCTCTGAAAGGGATTCCCTTCCTCTTTCTTGCAGTTCTGTAATTGATTATCATGGGAGGAGTGGTGGGTGAGATATTGTCATGTGAATTGTTGGGAGGGCTGTAATCAAACACTGTTGTATCATAGCTTGCTCCATCTTCATGGTGTAATCTCTTTCTGTAATCCTTATTTCTGAATTCATGGAGACCCTTGTGTGTCTTCTGCCTCCTGTAAGAAGAGGAGTCCTTGGGCAACTGAAATTCCGCCAAAAATTGCTGCTTCACTTCCTGTAGGGTGAAGGGCACAACTCCTGTAGGGCATCCCATAAACTTCATATAACCTTGTAAAGCTCAACCCCTCGAGTTGTCTGAAACCCTACCACCTTGGAAGCATCCTGAGCCCCCTTTGACCTCCAGATGACTTCACACAAAAACAACCAGTGTTGTTCCGCATCTTCTTCACTCCCCTTTCCCCGAAATTATGGGTATCTAATAGGAGATCTCCCATGGATTCCCGCCATCCTACTAGGGCTGAAGCCCAACTAATATAAATATACCAGGGCCTGGTTACGACAATATAGAGGATAGTGCCTGGGAGTTTATTTATGGAAGCAGAGATTTAATCTATCACTATTGTGGAAACACCAGTTGTTTACAATCGAGGCACCAGTGCTACTTACGAACAACCCGTGGTTCCTTTATTGATGGAAGGCATAATAGAGGGGTAGGATCCGGAGCTAGCCGCCTGTTATCCATCATCAACTGAAACCAATCATCACCAATCGGAAAGCTGTCTGTTATTCATTGGTTGGTCAGATTAGTCAGAGAACCCCGAGTGGTAGAAAAGAATAGGCTGGGCTGGTTTCATGCTCTAGGCGCTCACACTCTGCCATCAATACTCCTGGAGCGGTTATCCAAGATGAACCATCGGACGTTGTTCACAGTAGCAGGCTTGCTCTTTAACTCTGCGGAGTTTCCGCCCTGCAGGAACAATGAAGCAAAGTCCCGGGGAGGGAGAGACAGAGCAGACCCAAGCCCGATGATCGGGTCGGGATTACATCGGCTAACCTTCCTCTATTATTGCCTTCACCCTGGAAACTTATGGATTCAGCCAGAACTGATTCCGATCAAATGGGGGTAAGCACATTGGGTGACAGGCTTAACCACTTTAGCAAGTTATATCTATCTTTCCCAAACCCGCTCTAAGCTACACTTCCGTCGGACCTGAATTCCCTATCCCGATAGGCCCTTGATGGGCCACCTTTTCGCACGTGAATTCCCACCCAAAGTCTTTTTGTACGATAGATTAAGCCTGTATTCGGAGTTTCTTTGGGATTGGTAAAGCTTTGGGCCAAATTAAAGAAGCCCGCACTTTAATATTCTCAATGGGGTTCAGTTCCCCTCTTCATCAGTAAAAATCTCCGCCACTCCTTCATATCTAAATATATCCTCCATGTTTGAGGGTTCATTGCGTACTAGGGGACCTCCCATTATACCTGCAATTCGACCAGTCCACAGTGCACACTAACAATCACGGGTCGAAACGGTTGAGGGCACAATATGATAATTCAGTCAATATCCATGTGGTTGGTAACATAGAATCAACTACACCTAGTGTCCTCTTGGGGATCACCTAACTGATGGGAACGACTTCTGGTCACTTGGGGACCTCAATTACCATGCTCAGTAGCAGGATCAGATTAACACCTTACTGTAGGGACATGCTCTGTCCAACATTTTGGTCTCTTGCTGATTTCACTTTGGATCCTGTTACAGCTTGAGCTAGCATGTACGATTCAAGCCCCAAAGAAAAAAGCAAGCCTATTTTGATGTCAGCCTTATGAGATGGTGTGGGATGCTAGATGCTATGTCGATCTCTTGCTTAAAGGATTCCTAATATCCTGTAATAGACAGGTCGGGGAAACACCCTCTCAGTTATAATTAATGCCCCCTCTGGTTCAGCAGTAGGTCCCAGTAAGATAGATAGCATGTCCAGCGGCAGACAGATACGGTTAAACCATATACTCGTCGCACAGGCATAACGATCAGTGTCAAACTCAACTTGATGTTTTGGCTGTAGCAGAAATGTCATCTTGCAGAGGTTCCGTTTTATGCCTGCTGCCTGAAATGCAAAACAAACAAACAAACTTACACAGTCCATTGACTGGCAAGAAGTAGCCATTAAAATTTGATTCTTAGAAGGCTAAACTCATAGCTCAAGCTGATTCTCTTTCCTCCACAGGTTTGCATTGGGCCACTTACATTGACACAATTTGGGAGGTTTTAAATCATATCCTATCTAAAACTAAGATATTTTAGGGAGTCAAGAGTAAAAGCCCTGTATTTCTTCTCTGCCTGCCCTAAGAGGGAGTGAACAGTAAAAGCCCATAAGTTCTTTTGCTGAAAATGCTTATTAGCATTACCTTGCATCCCAGAGAGCAAAACTCGTATCCAGAAGGCTTCTTTCACATATATCACAGGTATTGGTGACACCCTTCCCGGGCCTTGGCTGAGGTCTTTCATTAAGGAAAACCACCCGGGAACTGTTGATAATGTATGTCTGTATGCCTGTTATGTCCAGTATATTCTGAATTTCAGAAACCCAGATTATATTGTGGTAAGAAGACCTCCGTATCTGTTGAGCCCAACCCATCAAAAACCACAGTAAGAATAAACTTACGAACCTCAAAACCTCAGCCATGGCAGAATTTCTATTGAAAAGACAGAAGAAACACCATGAACATTGCAATACCTGAACAATCGGATGATCTCTGTGCTGTTCCAGGTAGTATGTACACAACCCACCTGCCATGCAATCAAGGCAATACATGTTTCACTCGCTTTTGTTTGAATCCCCATCAAATTTACAGGTGACAAAGAAGCTTGTCTGCAGAAGGGGCTTCAACCATGGAGGGCCTATTTCATCATCGCCAATGGCAACGTCATGTCTGTGCTGTTTATTTAATCTTTACAAGTCAGGTAGAGTCATACATGGAGAAGCCGCTGGCGATTGGCGATTGCTTCGTGGAAGTTTCCATCTGCGCCCCTAGTAACTGCTTCGTCGAAGTTTCCCTCGGCATTAATTTTATAAATTAAATAATGACACGGGGTGGCTCCTGAGAGGCTCACGACAGACGACGAAGCCTCGAGAGCCACCGTCTCCTTAAAAAAGGCCTTCGGCTTAATGAGAAATGAAGCTTGACAATTAGCTTTCTCAAAAATACTTCACCATTTTAGCTCTAATACCACTATGTAACATATCCATACACCTTGTAAACAAGTTCACTTGGATTGATCTGATACCACTATTTAATGTGCCTGACAAACCCATATGTAGCAGGGTACATAAATTTTTATTACAAGAAACACGAAAATTCTTTGAATTTAAAAACATTTATGAATGAAATTACTGGAATTTTAAAAAAATGAAACACTATGCAATCAACTCTTTCCATACACCATTGTATACATCTCGTTACCCAAATATCATGTTGGAAAGTGACCGTTAAAAAAGGGACACCCAAAAAGCAATTAGAAGCCCATTCACTCATTACAATCATAACACATACTGCCACAGTATTTGGCTTGAAGTCCTAGGCAAATAACTAGAACCTGTTCAGAAAACTTTAATCCGTTTTCTTTCCATCCTCTTGTATTGCTTTTCTTTCTAATACAGTTCTCTCAATGCTTGCTTCAGCTTTAGCTAAAAACATTGGGTCAGGCTGATGTGACGAAGTTAAAGGCTCCTTCAATGCCATAAGAACATAGAGTCCCATCACCAGAATTACAGATATGACAGCTAGAAATCCACTCAAAAGTGTATGCCAATAGGATGACAAACTACTAGCACCTGTATATGGCCAGTTTGAAACACTGAATCAGCATGCAATAGATATTCTATCAAGGCGAACCAACAATAGCAACTACAAGCTTCTAAAAATAACATGGGTATATACTAATCTCCTCCTCAGCATGGAAATAAAGCACTAATAAGGTCAACTGATTATATTATACATATTGTGAAAAGTTGTAATGCTTAACCCTTAACAAAAACAATATTCTACGAAGACCAAAAATAAACACAACAAATGGATGAAAAGCTGACTGCTCTTCAAAAAGTGCAAATCATGGTGTAAGCAATAGAAGGGAAATGTAAAGAGACATGCAACATCAGAAAATAACGAGAAATGAAGCTTGACAATTGGTTTTCTCCAAAACAGTTCACTAGGTTAGCACTGATACCACTCTAACATACTCATGCTTGAAAACAAGTTCACTAAGTGTTCTAATACCACTATTTAATGTGCCTGACAAACCCATACACAGCAGGCTACTTAAATTTTTGTCACAACAAATACCAAAACGTTTGAACTCAAACATTTTTCATGAGATTCCAGAATTCAAAAGACTGGAAGTAATATCCATTCAATGCTTTCCATAAATTATATACATCACATTACCTGGATATCATGATGGAAAGTGACCCTTAAAAGAGGAACACCCAAAAAACAAATAAAAGTCCATCAACTCGTGAACAAAGTTGGTAACAAGTTGAAGGCAAGGATGGTATCTCATACGCTCAGCATTAAGTTTCATCACTGAGAATGTCTGTATTCCAGTGCAACTCTATCATTATGGCTGATATTTGACAGAAAACAGAATGTTGTTGGTATGTTCTTAGCTGAAGAAATTGCAAGGATAAATTTTGCAGGTCATTCATCAATCATTTTCAATATACACACCACTTTCATGGCAACTTCAGATGTTGTTATTACCTTGTGAGAATATATAAACAGGCTTTCACCAACACATTGCCCGAACACAGGCAAGTGGTAATATATTATTTTACCCCAAGAATCTGACACAAGTCTCAAAGTCGAGAATTCAACAAGAAAAATCTAGCCCTTAACAAACCCACTGGAACCCAAGCAATGACAATATCTAGTGAAAAGACAAGATGAACGTTTTAGGACCAAAAGGCACCAAGGTAGTCCCTAAGTGCAGTTTGATTAAACAAACACCAATCTCTCAAGGGTAATTGACTCATTATAATCAGTATTCAACTTCATATGTTTTCGAGATTTGATAGCCAGCCATACTTCTACATATGCTTTGTAGATTATTTTGCCCCAACTTTTCTAGTAATGTTGACCCAAAATGAGATTAGTAGAACTTGCAAATACATTATTTAAAGGTATTTTACTACTGGTGTTTGACCAATCCACAATGAGGTCTTGACATAGATATTCAACTTGTTTCTTTTGACATTGTGTATGAATCTATAGATGCTCCAACACCTCCTATGGAAGTAGTGTTCACAACTTGTGAAAGCACCCTTGTCACCAAATGCTACAATCATTGGGTAGAACAGCCATACATGTTCCACCATTGGAGAGGTGAAATTTTCTCAATCTCTATCTGCATGGATATGACCAAAGATTCTTTGGCCACTGATATAGTTGCCCAATTGTTGTTGTATGATATCACACTATTCACCTAAGACAAGTACATCTAATGATTGCACATAACCACTATGAACCTTTGTATCCATGTCTGGTATTCTCTTCACCCCCACCAACAAGCATTGGTACTTCCAACCAAGATATAGAATAATGTTTTAGTGTTTGGACATATTCTAAGGCATGGAGAGGAATATTTAGCTTTGCCCATCAGTTTTCCACCTTTATATGAATATGGTCATACAAGTTGACCTCTCTAGACTCAATAATGTCCTTAATCTGCATTAGCATGGTGTTGACCTGCTCATAAACCTCCCCAATAACTACCTAATCTTAATTTGCAAACTGCATAATGTTATTAATTGGCTTGGTGAACTGCAAAACATACTTAACATGTGATAAAAAATGAGCATCAAGAATAGTTTCCCACACTGCATAAACACTACATCTATTTAATGTATTATGAACCTTCAACTACTCCCATGAATTAGTCACCACCATACTAGCCAATGCCTATCTTATCTTTAACATGCCCTTGAAGGTGAGGTAATAGCTACCAAATCCAGTCCTCGCAAGCTTAAATAGTTGCAAGTTAGAGTGAGTGCAATAAATGAAGTTGGCATCACTATGCTCAATGACGAAATTAATTGTGGACTAATTTTCTCTGGCACAGGTATTAAGCTATTCACTCTTTATGCTTAACAAATATGGTGCATCAAAAGATTCAATGTGTGCACCAAACAACTAAACAAAAAGATGTGAGGATGTACCTACTCAATGTTCTTTCCTACACCCTTATAATTAGCACCATTATATAAGTACTTGAATCACGTTGCACTCCCCAACCTCATTAATGGTTCTCAATAGGAGGTATATACTGCTATGAGAAGATGGTAACAAATGATGAGGAATGATGTGCTGAAAGGACGACACCACTGAACGGTTCAACAAGAACACTTCACAAACATTGGCTTTTAACATTTATCCAGAAGTAAAATATAATAGATTACCCACTATCCACCCACTCATCTATAAATCATCCTAGAGCTCTCTAGATTGTCCTTTCCTTACCTCGCAATACAGTTCTAGGTATTTCATATCTAGGGCTCTTATATCATTTAGAGGCATTATTGATGGCCTTAACCATAAAATACCAATAGGGTAGGCATAGAACATTGAATGGTATACCACATGCTTACCACTTTTGCATCCACCTTGTCACTACCACCAACAAAAAGAAAATCTACTATTGTTCTAACTTCAAACAATCTAGATCATATTGATCAACACCTTCTCACATGCTCGTCAAGATTTGGCCCATCACAAACCCCATCACCAAGTAGGCAAGCAAGTGCATGAATGAAGGTAGCAAAGGCAAAGTTGGCCCTACGATTGGCATGGAGAACCTCCCCAAACTCTAACAAACAAGGTGACTTGCATCTTGTTGGCCATTTTCAAGGTGGACAAGCTACTAAACTTTAAAGGAGCAAAATCGTGGTGAGGAAAGTGTGCCATTAGTTGTTTAGCTACCTTATACCACTAGTTGGCCCAATCCTGAGGACGATGACCCATACCCAATCGCAACAATCACACTTGAATATGATTATGCTTTTGGATAGAGCACCCTCGAGGAAAAACATCTATGGCATTTTTTATTATCTAGTGTCTTGGTTAGTTGCAGTCAATTTGCTTTTTTCTAAGTACTTCCTCTAAAATAAAGAGAGCATTACAACTCACCCAAAGAGGTCGACCATCGCAACTGGCCCACTTGTGTGGGAGAAATTACCCAGGTAGTAAGCCAATAATCATAAGCACTTCTATTCGGCTATGAAGTCGCCATAGGGGTACTACTTCTTCCAAGTCACCCAAGACTTCACCCAACCCCAACGGCTTATTCATTTCTCTAAGAAAATTGAACCTTGGTGGGTGTCCTATAAAATACCACAATCTTCACTATTAAACCATGGCCCCTTTGATTATTATGATACATTTTGCTAGATTGCATTAGGAATATTGTTTATTTAATACCCTAAATATATTTTTGCAATTTTTTTATCTTCGAGAAGACATTTTGAAATGATTATTTATGACCTTAGCGTGGTGACCATTTAATCCTTCCATCGCTTTCTTCTAAATTGCTAACTGCACATTTTGTTACACTAGCATAGATCCATCTTCACCCCAGATCTATTAAGCACCAAGAGGCATCAAACAAAACCTAGGTGCAAACCTCTCATCACTTGAAGCCCTAAAAGATATTGATATGCCATGAGGTTGCGTATGGAGGGCTCAATTTGATATCTTTCAGGGCTTCTTGTTGATTTTGAAGGTCGTTTGGGGCAAACATATTTTGGAAAACATGTATATGGTCATGGCAGTTTCTACTTGAGCCCAGTTCAGGCGTGGATAGAAAAATCTTGTGAAGGTGATCATTCCCCATGGCAATAGATTGAAGGCTTGTAGGTTCCCAATATTGTCCATCATTCCAACCCCGTTCCGACAGAAGTAATGCCATCTATTCAGCCGTCATTGATGTGGATTTGTCTTGAACTATTTGCAAAGACAAGGGAAGAAACCTCGACATGAAAAATATGATAAGGTAGTTGCATTGGTGGTATGATTTCACTTGACCCATTTATGTTATCATAATTACGGTAGGTAGGTATAGTTTTATTTGATCTCAGTATTTACTTTTACCCTTGCATTGCATTTGTTGTGTCATTCGATTTTTATTGCATTTCATTTTAAACAAGGTAGGACGAAGTATCTACCTCTAGCATTTAATATCTTTGTTGTTAGATGTGTGTGTAGATCTACAAGTACCCAAGAGAATCTAGAGGGTTCTCATACACTCCCAAGAAGTGTTCCTTCCAGATATACCAAAGTGGGGTTTCTTTGTCTTTCATAAAGGTAAAGTTTTGGGGTTATATTGTGTAGAGTGTTGATCTTGGTGCTAAATACTCATGGTCAAGTCATGCCAAGTCCCTTTGGTTTCCACCTTAAAGAGGTGTTGGCCTTATGGCTCTGCTAACTAACCTTTGGTAGGTGTCCAGTTCCCTTGAGACAAATCATTGGGACACATGGACACACTCATATTTTGCTTTGTAGAGGTGATTGCATGTGCAAGGGTTGTCATACTCGTCTTACCACACCTCATTTTGCCCACTTGGACCTATTGTTTTGATCCAAAACCCCTCCTCTTGGTCTCCAAACTCATAAACATCATTCCTTAAAGAAGAAGCCCACATTGTTAAAAAAGGATGGCAATGAGGGAAAAAAGCATATGTTGGGGTTAGTTGGGGTACGACGTCCTCCTTTTGGCTCACTGTGCACTTGGTAGGACCTAATTGCACATTTAAATTGTTATTTTATGTCATTATGTGGTTTAGTCCCCATGTTACGGGTGCACAAACTTAAAATTTTATAATTTGCCATTAACTTTGTAGGCTTGGAATTGTAAAAGGTTAAAGGTTGTCTCATATAAATAAGACAACCTCACCTCATTTGTAAAACATGGACAAGGATTCAAATATGAGATCTTTTCTTTTTCTCTTGGTATATTGGAGTACTTAAGCTATGCGCACCTCTCTTGGGATGTCCTTTCTTGCTTGAAGAATGAATGAAATGTCTGCTAAGGTTTGATTTTGCACATGACAAGTTGATGCTAAGACTATTTGTAACAAGTTAATAGTGCATGATCAAAAGTAATCTATGGCACTTTGCTCATTCTTGGTTCATTTTGGTAAGCTTTTTCTCCTAACCCTAGTTTAATGTTGCTCTTGAAGTGCTTTGGACTGAGTTAGGGTTTCTTGCTAAAATTTTGTCAACTTGCTTGAGGAGACCATCCTACAAAGGTTCTCTCTGTTGTTTAATCAGGCCTTGGACTTCTCTATTTGCCCTTATTAGGGTTTTGCTACCTAACCCTTGAAGTTGCTAGCTTAGCCATTAGGAGAATTTTGAGGTCAAAAATGGGCCTCCAAACCAAAAATGTACTATCAAAATTCATTTTAAAAGAACCAATCACATTCTAGAGGATGACATCATCTATAATAGTTGAGGTGGCATTGGTGGAGTTAAGGATGCATATTTGTCAAATTGTAAATGGTGAGTGAAAACCCATAGTTAACTATATCAATGTTGTAAGTAAAGTACACATTATGAAAATAGTACTCGTAGATTATTTTTGAATATAATATAAATGTACTAAAGTACTCTTAAAGTACTTAGAAATAAAATTACTCTTTATATTTCAATATAAAATAAATTACAAATACCAAAAAACTAAATGTTTTATTAAATGTAATTACTTTTTTATATTTCAATATAAAATAAATTACAAATATAAAAAAAGTAAATGCTCTATTTAAAACTAAAATTATGTAATTAATTTTTCAATATTTAAAATATATATGTCAAATCTTTATTTAAAATCAAAATCACTTAACATCTTATAATAAAAACAATTTGATGATTAATAGTTTTTGTTTTTTAAATACTTACTATATATAATAATCTATTATAATTATTATTTAAATATAAAAAATATATATTCATTTATTTCATAAAAATAAAATATTATAGTATAATAAATTACTATATATATATTCTCATCCGATTGAATTTTAATATTAATACATTTTTTTAAAATTTAGGTATTATTCAAGGTTCATATTTTACTATCACATTTTAATCTTTGAAATACCTACATCTATACCAACATAAATTAGACATGTACATTCAAGTTACAAAACCAAATACATGCATGAAATCTTAATGTAGCAATTTGAATGAACTATTATATCGTAATAAGATATTATATTATTATAATTTTTATTACATATAATAATAATGTTTATTACATAAGGGGTGGCAGGTGCGGGGGGGATCTTATTAGATCCCGAAGGACAAACTGATAAAACCTTTGCTTGGGGTCTAGGCCACAAGACGAATAATGAAGCTGAGTGGATGGCTCTCTTGCAGGGTCTAGAACTTTTGGACACTATAGATACCTCCAGGATAGCGATATTTGGCCACTCAAGGCAAGTCATATACAAAATGATCAATGGCTACACCACTGGTTCCATCAATTTTCAAAGGCTTTTTGACAAAATCACTCCTTTCCTTCCGGACAACTATGAGTTTTATCGCATCCTTCAAGCAAATAGTACCTCTGCAAATGCCTTGGCCAACATTGGGGCCTCCCTCCCCCAAGGTCACCTCTGCCTCAATGGCTTAAGAGCAAGCCTCAAACCCATACCCTAATGTTTCTAAGGTTTCATACCCCCCTACTAACCCACCCCACCCCAATTCTCATCGGACTAAAGGTTATTGACTATGGTTCTATGCATGCACCTTGCCTTGGCGACACGTGGCTTCCACTTACCTCCAGCTGCTTCTCGATCCTGCTCGCCTTAATGAACCATCCTCTCCGAAGTTATGGTTCATTCAGAACACACGCTCCAGGTCTCATCACTCTCTGTGCAATGGCTTCTTCCCGAAGTTTCGTTCACCCCCCTCCCCCACTCCTTATGTTAGCCCAGACCTTCCTCTTTTCCCTGCGTTCTTTCCGGAAAAAACTTTGTTCGCTGTCATCTTGGGTGTCGACGAAGGCTATGTTCAGGGGATCCCTTGGGATTCCTTGCCTCTGATCAAGGCCTTCGTTAAGGAAAGGCTAGCTCTCGCTGCGTTCTTGAACTGCATCTGCTCCTCACGAATTGTTGGTCCTTCATGGCACTCAATTTTAGGCTCTGCGTCCAGTGTTCCCACAGACGGGCAATTTCTCCTTGGAAGTAACACTCTGATCTTTGGGTGCAATTGTTTTGGGTGGAAGGAAGGAGCGTTTGGAACTCTCTCTTGTCGTAGCTGGAAGGATTGCGACTCTCTGCAACAGGAAATCATTACTCTCATCTCAACTTTTGCTAATCTGCCTTTCTGTCTCAGTTATTTATGCTTTGGGCAGGCTCTGATAAGGATTTACTCAGCAGTTTTTCTAGCCTTAATCTTGCTAACCTCAATCCTAGCTACGAAATAATGGACCGTGCAGGTGAAAACGCAGGTCTTGCAGCCCTGAAGGCAAATCTTAGGCGTCTTTATGAAATGGTGGCTATTGCTATCATGGACAGTAGGGAGACTGCTTAAGAAATTAAAAATCTTGTTGATGTGGTTGGTTACACATCCTATCAGATTAGTAACCATGATGCCAGGATTGATGATACTGAGATGAATTTAAAGGAAATCATGGAGAAAGTGGATCGCATTCAAGAGGACCTCCAACGTCTGGTTCAGATGAACCAAGGAAGCCAAGCAAATGAAAACCCTCCAAGGGTAGCTCAGCACATGGAGGAGGAATCGATCACTCAGCCCCTGGGGCATCCAGGCAACCCTTAATGAGTTTGATAATCAGCTTATGTTTTTTTGTTTACTTCTTAATCATCAGTTTATCCGAGTATATACTACCTCTGTCTTTAATGGTTATGTAAGAACTCTGTTCGGCATTTTAAGGTCAATTCTTTGGCCTGGTTTTGCCTCTTTCTTTTCAGATTAGCAAGAACTACTCTGTTGCAGTGTTTTTGTAATGTATGGTTGTGCACAGCCTGTTTACTATCAGACCTTTTTATAGTTTCTGTTAAAAAAAATGTTTATTACATATAATCTCATTTGCTTAATATTAACTCGACTTTTTCATGGTAGAAATTTATGTACTATTCTTTCATCCCAATATTGACACTTTTTTTAAAATTTATTTAATGATGTTATTAATTATTGCATTAAAAGTGATATATAATATACATAATATATATCACAAGAAACTATTAAAAATGAGTTTACACATGATTTTGAAGGTGTATTAAAAAATGAAAAATAAATTTAAAAAATGTCTTTTTTTTTTAATTTATAGTTTTATATTTATATTTTAAAATTAATTTTTATTTTTAATATATATATATATATATAAGAAATGACTAGCATCTATTGAGGAGGGTAGAGGTCGAAGTTTTTTGGTCTGCGGCGGTCACGCACCTGCGGCTCTCGGTTAATGAAGGCGGTGTAGGCGGGAGCCCGTGGGGGCTCCACGGAGGAGCCAGGAGAACAAAGACAGGCAGCAGCAGCAAAGGGGCAGAACGAAATTTTTCCGTTTTTTTTTCAAACAAGTGGAGGAACGATCACGGTCAGCATGGATCCTGGTGAAGGTCTACCTGTAGAGGAAATGGTGGACTACACGGAGGACCCGTGGCAAGGGCTAAACGTTTTCTCGACCCCAAAAATCACCGGAATTTCGTCTTCGGCATCGGTTCAGGACAGTCTAGAGAAAATGCCAACTGGAAATGAAGCTAGGATTCCGATCACACCGCCTTTCGCTGAGGAAGGGTTGCTCGGGCACTTCGCAGCTCAACCACTAAATCCTTCTCTAGGAGGAGCACCATACACCTTATTCTCTTTTGGCTCAACCCTACATGGCTCTGATGCAGTAATCACCCACAATGAATTCTTCCAACCAACGCCACATCAAAGTCCATTGTAGCAGGACAGTGGTTTTCACAGGGGGGTAGACGTTTTTGGAGCAGCTCGCACCCACAGCGGAAGAAGCGCAGAATGTAGGGCCGCCAGAAGGATTCTTGAGCAGACCCCCGCAAAACCCTAACCAAGAAGGGGAAGGCGCAACATCAGACAGAAGCTCGAAAGGAACACTACCAAGCTCCAAAAAGCAGAAAAACCGTTGCCTAAACCCCTCTGGAGGAATCGTGAACCTAATTTGCGGAGTCAACGTATCAATGGCAGAAGCCCAAGAAATGGAAGGGATGGCCCTGGTTGGGAAAATTAGAGGGCGAAACCCTTCGCAAGGAAAAATGGAAGAATGGGTCAGAAATAATTGGACGGGCTTTCAAGGGGAAGACCCCGAAATCACTCCCTTAGCAAAAGGCTGGTTCGGTTTCCGTTTTAGCCGTAGAGAGGACGCAGATTTCATCCTCAAGAAAGTTTGGACCTATGGGAAAACCCCATTCCAATTGAAGAGGTGGTCGTCGTTGTTCAACGCAGATACAGAAAGGCTCGACACGATTCCAGTCTGGGTTCGGCTTTCAAGTTTACCTTGGGAATTCTGGAACCCGACATCGCTCGGTGATATCAGACGGGTGCTGGGAACCTTCATCGAGGCGGATCTCTCCTACCAGCAAACAAGAATAAGGAAGGTAGCATGAATCTTGGTCTCTTTGAACATTAGAACTAGTCTCCGGGATCACATAAACTTAATTTGGCAAACCAAGACAAGGAAGCAGTTGTTGGATTACGAAGGGCTTCCTTTTCGGTGTCACAAATTTCATGAAACACGACACCTGGCCAAGAACTGTCCAAACTACATTCCATCGTCATCGGGAAGGAAGAAATGGACCAAACGAACAAAGGAATCGAACCCAAAAGGCACCACACCGGATCCAAGCATGGTAGAAGAACAACACACCCCAGAAGTTACAGGACAGCCGCTGGAACAATCGGAGGAAATGGCCACAGAAGAAGTCGAGGGATCTCTTCCAGTTCAACAACCGGAGCAACATATGAATCTGCCGACCTCATCGGGTATGAATCCCTCTACACTAAACAAACATTTGCATGTTTTATCTTTAAATGAAGATATAAAATTGATTTCTCCCCTCACAACTAGATCCACCCCCACTCAAAGTTGTTCCCCCTCTTCCCCTCGATCAACTTTCTTGACCACCACCTCGGCAGCCTCCCCTCCCCCCACAAAACCCGAACCCTCAAACCCATCCACTTCCATTCGTTTCCACCTTCGATCAAGAGATGTTCTAGTCTCGATGAACCAAAGAGTCCCTCCAAAAGGTCTTGGAGTAAACCCTAATATCCCGATAAAATAAACAACAAAAAACATAAAAATGGGAGAAAAACGATGAATCTAGATAACATTTTATTTATACATCCATCAAGTCGATGGGATCATAGGGGTGACAAAAGATGAAAAAAAAAGAAAAAAATGGATCTAGAGTGGAATGAACATGGCATTGCTTTTATTCTGATGATTGCGTTGACTCAAGTATTAGTGCCTTTAGTCGCAAATTTTCTTATCAGCAGTTGTGTCGAGCTCACTAGTAATTGTTTTGTCAGCGGTTTGTGAAGGTAATCTATAATTACAATGAACCATCTCCAGGAATGACATACTATTTACCAAAGTATTTCATCTCCGGGGATGGAGATTCATGTAATGATGAAAGCGAGGTAATGAATGATTGATAGAAACTTTCAATAGAGATTGAGAACTTCCCATCTTCCTATTGGTTGGACAAAAGATCGATCCACATGTTACAATCGGATCGTGGTGGGTATAGTTTAGTGGTAAAAGTGTGATTCGTTACATTATAAACTAAAATAATTGAAGGATCTTTTACATGGATCTCCGTCCAAAGGCAGAGGAAGAGGAAGACCTTCGCATCTCTCTGCGACGCAGAATAAGGCCCTTAGGGACCAGGCAAGTGGAAGACAACAAACCCTTTTTGGGGCGCTTAGAGCAGTGCAAACCCCAGACGGGGTTCCAAAATGAAATTCTCTCTCTTAACTATAGGGGTCTGGCAAGTTCCTGGAAAAAACTTGCCCTCAAGAGGATGATAGCGGTCCAATCACCAGAAGTCATCCTACTACAAGAAACCATGGGGCCAGAAATGGAAGTAGAAAACCTATTATCCTCATTATTACCTCTCTATTCTTTCACAGCACAGAGTGCAAGAGGACACTTAGGAGGGTTAGTAATCGGTTGGAAGAAATCATGTATACGTTGTACAAACACTTGGGGATCCTCTCTTGGGCTAGGAGCTTAGATCTGTTGGGCGGAGACAATCTTAAACCTAACAATTGTTAACATTTATGGGCCTGACACTAACAGATCAGAATCCTAGGACTCCTTTAGAAAATCTGGGTTCATTAAAGAAAGAAAATTGATCATCGGTGGGGATCTCAATTTCACCCTGGGAGCCCATGAAATCTGGGGGCCAAAGGCAAGAATAGACCCTCTAGCCCCTTACTTCAGCAACATCTTGATGGAGTCAAAACTGGTAGACCTAGATCCTCAAAATCTAAAACTAACTTGACGGGTGGGAGAAGAAAGAATAGCGAAGAGACTGGACAGATTCCTGTTATCAGAAGATCTCCTGGAGGAAGATTTTATGTTCAAACAATGGGTGGATTTTGGAGCAAACTCGGATCACCTACCTATCTGCCTGGAAATCCGGAAGCAGCCAAAACAATCGGCCAGTCCTTTCAAGCTCTGCTCTGCATGGCTCAAAAATGAAGAGGCAATTCAACTCATCTAATCAGATTGGCTACCTTATCAAGCAGGAAATGGCACAAGGGCTGCTATAAATTTCTCTCAAAACCTACTTAGAATAAAAAAGCTTCTCAAGGAGTGGGCTGCAAAAGAGAAGAATCAGGACGATCAAACAATCAACCAAATTGAGGAAGATTTGAAAGAGCTCCAAAACAAAGAGGGAGGGGGTTTCTTCACACAAGATGATATAGAGAGAAACTCTACTTTTTGGAAGCCTCTAGAACCAAAATCCTAAAGGAAAGATAGGAGGTTTTGAGACTAAAAAGCAGAGCAATTTGGATGGAATGCGAAGATGATAATACAAAATTCTTCCAGGCGTTTGCAAAAGGCAAGAAGCAACAAAACACCATCTGGGAGCTAAAAAAGGAAAACAATGAGACAGCAAACACCTTTGAGGACCTAGCAGAGACAGGGAAGAATTATTTCGAAAATATCTTCAAAGAAAACCATCAAGCAACCATAGCTGAAGTAATCCGAATATCACAGTGTTTCCCAGAAAGCATTAGTGAGGAAGATAATATGGAGCTAATGGAAGAGGTTTCAAAGGAGGAGGTAAAAGCAACTTTACTTAGCTTTCAAAAGGACAAAAGCCCAGGCCCTGATAGGTGGACAGTAGAATTCTTTCGAGCTGGGTATGACATCATTGGTCCAGATCTGTTACAGCTGGTAGAGGAAACAAGAGTAAATGGTGTCCTCCATCTCCCCCTGAACTCAACTTTTCTAACCCTTATCCCAAAAAAGGATAACCCAGAAAGTCTGGAAGACTACAGGCCTATCTCACTGTGCAACATAACTTATAAGGTGGTCATCAAGATAATTGCACAGAGATTCTGGAAGGTTCTTTCAAAACTCATATCCAAGGAACAGTTTGGGTTTTTGGAAGATAAACAAATTCATGAAGCCATTGGGGTTGCCCAGGAGGGTCTTCACAGCACAAGAACAAAAAAAGCAAAAGGGGCTATCCTAAAAATTGACCTCTCTAAGGCTTTTGACAGAGTAAGCTAGATATACCTCAGGCTGCTCCTCACACATCTGGGGTTCAATTACTCTTTTATAAAATGGATCTTTGCATGTATCACACTGCCTCCTTTGCAGTCCTCATCAATGGAGCAGCATCCCCTTTTTTCCACGCCGAACGAGGATTAAGACAGGGATGTCCTCTTTCCCCTCTGCTCTTCTTACTAGTTGCAGAAGGTCCAAGTAGAGCCATTCTAGATGCCAAAAGGAGAGGACTGTTTGAAGGAATCAAGATTGCCACAAACCTAAACATCACACACTTACTAATTGTGGATGACATCCTCATTTTCTGCAATGACTCAATTCGAGAAGCAGAAAGACTCTTAGAAATTCTAATCCTGTTTTGTAAAGCCACAGGTATGCAAATAAATCTCCAGAAGTCCTCACTTACAGCAATCAATTTGGAAGAGGAAGTCCAGAGATCTTTTCATGAGCTATTCCCATATCAACAGTTCTCCTTGGACAATGGATTTAAATATCTGGGATTCAGACTCAAACCAAATTGCTATAAAAAAGAGGATTGGAATTGGCTACTAGCAAAATTGGAATCCAGAATCAACAACTGGTGCAATAGATGGCTCTCAAGAGATGGCAGGCTAGTACTGATAAGCAATCCCAGTTTACTGGATGGCATTGGCATGGATTCCCAAGTCAATCATGAACAAAACAAAAAGAATCTGCACCACTTTTCTACGGTCAGGGAAAAAAGATCAAAAGGTTCTCCCTTGGGTAAAATGGGACCAAATTGCAAGGCCAAAATCAATGGGAGGCTGGGGCATCAAAAACACTTTTTTCTTTGCAAAGGCCTTGGCAACAAAAATAGGCTGGAGACTCATTTCAACTCAGAGCCTGTGGACTGAAGTCATCATCCATAAATACATTTTACCAACCCCCCTTCTGGATTCGATCAGAGACATGGGAAATGCAAACCTACCAAATGGCTGAATCATCTGGAAAGCCTTATGCAAAACCTTTCCACTCATCTCAGAAGGACTTGTCTGGAAGGTAGGGGATGGCACAAAAGTAAGAATTGGAGCAGACCAATGGCCAGGCTGCTCACAAAACCACAACATACTACCTCAGCAATTAATTCAACTAATTCATCAGAAGGGGTGTTTTAACTTTTCACTTGAATCAAATAGCAGATCCTCTCTCAACCAACATTTGGCATTAAGGTTGGAAGAAGAGTCAAGATTTAGAGCTACCAGATCGATGGTCTAGGCAGTGGGACCAGTACACCCTAGCTCTACAAACGTCTCACATCCGGATAACTAACAGAGCAGATGAGCTGATATGGGAAAAAGCACAACATCGGAAATACACGCCAAAGCTCGAATATCAACAACTATGTTTACAACACTTTCAGGAAAACCAAAAATGGTGGCAGAAAGGTATATGGAAGCTCAAATGCCCTCTAAAGGAAAAAATATTCACTTGGTGCACTCTTGCAAACAAAATCCCTACCTGGGATCATCTACAGAAAAGACAGATAGCAGGCCCTGGTTGGTGCAATTTATGCAAAGACAATGAGGAGAACACAAACCATCTTTTCCTAAGTTGTATCTTCTCCAAGCAGGTATGGGAGCACTACAATTCTCTCACCTTCTCCATTTCCAATTGAGAAGGCAACACAGTGGAAGATGCATGGAAAGACTGGTCATCCTCTCCCCAAACCATTCAGATCAGAGCCCTTCCGCTCATCCAAATTTGGGGAATATGGTTGGCCAGAAACAGGGTCATTTTCCTTGAAAAAGCCAGCTCTCCAGAAGAAGTAGCAAGGACTGGACTAGATATCCTATCTTATTTCCCCCAAACAAAGAACAGCCCCAATCCAAGAACCATTACTCCGGAGCAGTTGGATAAAAACACCCCTTGGGCCTTCTTTGATGGCGCTTCTCAAACTCGAAATGTGGGGGAGGAGCCACCCTTTTCCTAAACCCAAATCACCACTTCCAAATCTCAATGGGGTTGGGATCCGAAACAAACAAGTTTGCTGAACTTATAACCTTGAAACTTTTTCTATGCTTTGCAATTGAAAGAAATTGCAAAAAGCTTCAAGTTTTTGGTGATTCCATGGTTGTTATAAATTGGATAAATAAGACTCAGAGATGCAGAAACTCATCATTAGACACTCTCTATGGAGAAGTTAACAGGATTCTTTCAAATTTTGAATCAATCTCGTTCAAACATGTCTACAGGGAACGGAACATGGAAGCGGATAAACTCTCAAAGGCAGGATTGAACATGCAATGGGGGTCTTGGAAAATTATAGAGATAAAGGAGACAGAGGCCAATGAGTACTACCATAGGCCTTTTATAATTTTGCCTCAATAATTCCTTTTTTCAAAAATCTTTTTGGTCAATTTTTACTCAAGCAAAATGCAGCAGTTTTTTCAACATGGGAGAGAACTGTTGGAAACATCTATTGTTTTCAATATGCACAGAAGAAGGAAAACAGCTCTTTCCAGTTTGCCTACAACCAGAAGTTTAAAGGAAATCTTTATGACGGTCTTTTTGACTCATCGTGACTTTTCTTAGGCCGCTATGTAAAAGAGAAGCAAATACATCAGAAATGATGTGACACCAAGATGTAACTCTGCGAGAAGCAGGAACAATACATACTTTTGTATGTAGTTTTTTATTAATACAATCAGCTCTTTTTCTCAAGGAAAAAATATATATATATAAGAAATGACAATTTATTCATTTAAATTTAACTTTATGTTTAAAATTCAAAATTAGAAATACAAAGTTTATAAACATATTTTGAATATTGAAGAAGTAACTTATGTTTCAAATTTCAAAATTAATATATTTTATTTTATAAGTACATTACTTTATAAGTACATTCGTCATATTATATTCAAAAGTAATTTATGTACTCAAAAGTTCTTTACTTTTAGTCATATCAATCATATTATATTTAAAAGTAATTTATGTAATCAAAAGTACTTTACTTTTAGTCATATCAAAGATGATTTTCTTATTGATTTTATTTTGGACATCTTTTCAATTTAACTTAACCATAGTTGCATTGGTTATAGTGTGTGAGATGAGTTGTAAATATACCTTCCCCACAAAATGCCTAACTTGTAATATTTTATTATATCTCTTATGAGGCCCATTTTAGACCTCAAAATTCCCCTCATGCCTAGTTGCAAGTATTAGATACCATCTTAAGAGGGACATTAGCCTCAATCTCTCATAGAATCTAACACCCTATTCTTCAACTCTCTTTATCAAATTTTTACCTGTTTTTATACTATAAAAAAAAAATACATAAAAATAGTATACTACTAAAAACCCTAAAAATCTAAATATATTCCAAATTCCAAAAATATATGTGATTTGGTATTTTTGGACCACCCAATAAATTTGCCTTAGGGTTTTCTTCATAAACCCTAGAGGGCATATCTCTTGGAGTAAGTGCATTGGGATACATGATATGGCTTAAAATCAATAATCACTTGTTTTGTATTTCTGGTCAACCCTAAAAATTTGCCATAGGGTTTTCTTCATAGCCATTAGGGCTTGGTGGAAGGTATTTGTGGTCTATTGGAGGTTGCAAGTAGCTTTCATCGATTAGGATCTCCCCATGGGTTCTAGAGTTACCCAAAGTGTTGAGAGGTTAGACAATGGTGAAATTGGATTTAGCCACTCTTGAGCTTACCATCACTAGCACTAGGTCTACATAGCCTTGCTTTGCAAAGGGGTGCTAGTTCAAGCAGTAACATTTTGGCGTCGTTGTCAGGACCTCAAAGAACAGCGACAACATTCCATTGAAGAGGGATTAACAAGTTAAATCCATTTATGTTTCAGATGCATCCAACATCTTTTATGTGGCTAAGGTGTGTTCTTGTATTGTACTTTGGTGAGATTTGTTTTGATCTAACTTGAAAGGTCTCACCTAGAAACTCCACTGAAGAAATATAAAGAGGTACTTTACAACAACAAATCCAAGAGGTAAGCTTTGCTTTGTACTGTTGCCGCCTAATTCACACTTTAAAACGCAGGAAAGTCACAACCTGCTATGTGTGTCTTTGGGGGCAAGTGAGAGCTGGGGACCACTGTCACCACAGTCCACAACTCCTCCGTTTAGGCAAGATCCCAACAGAGCCAAGGGGGGTAGTCCCTACGGAAAGACTAAGTTCTAGTTTTATTAATTAATTACAGATTAATTAAAGGGATCTCTTATTAAGAACTAAGGCTAAGGCTTTAGAATATCTAAAGAATGACAAGCAGCATGCAAGTGCACAGAATTCCTTTAATGACAAGCAAACCCTAAGATAAATAAAGACCAGTGCCTATTACAAATGGAGTCTAAAGGTGGATTACAACTTTATAATATTACAAATGAATTTGAAATTTTAGTTAAAACTAAACTACAGCTTAGGTGTTGTACAACAAAATGAATGAGCAAATAAATAATGAATCAAGATATTAAGCAATATACAGTTGATCTAAATTTATCAATATTAACCAATGAACAAGATTTACAAGTTATGAACCAAAGAAAGCAGAAGAAAACTTTAAATGGAG